>PVHY01016370.1:16828-33989 GCA_004024945.1 Uropsilus gracilis | reverse complement strand
CTCCCTCCTTTCTTTCCTTTTTTCTTCCCTTCCTTCCTTCCCTTTTTTATCCCACCTTCTTTCTAGCACTACAAAGTGCTTCATGCACACTGACATCTCTCTTACCTCTTCAGCATTCAGCTATTTCTGTAGGAGCCCTAGTCCCTTTTATTGGGGAGTAATATTGGAAACCAATATCCATGTGGTACACGTATTCTCTTACAAGGGTATTTCTTTCAGGCTCTCCTATCTGACAGAGCAAGGGCACATGCATGTGTATTCTAAGTTGTGTACATACAAATATCTATAGCTGTTTCTATGTATAGCCATGTGTATCTATATTAAATGGAACATGTCATACTGATGTCTCTAACTTTAGTCCATCATCACATGAATCATTATTGTCCTCTACCCTAACTTGTCAGTAATCTTCTGGGCTTCCACTGTCATTTTATTTTCTTAACTAGTCAATGCCAGTTTATGTTTATAGCTTTATTAAAATTGTTAATCTGTACCCATGGGAAGAATCTTTATCAGCTAGAGTCCAGTGCTTATGCACAATCTCTACTGCCTTTAGTCCAATGGACTACAGTCATTTCCAGTTTTAGAGGTTAGCACTTTTTTCCAACCTGCAGTGAGACTGTTTCATGCATCTGTAATACAGTTAGATTACTTTGTCACATTTAGCATTCCATCCTGGGACCTCACAGCTTCCCAAAAGATTTGTTAAAAATTTCTATACTTTAAGGGTACATCTGTGTTGTAAGTTGCATGGATTTGGACAAATGCATAGTGACATGTATCTAGCATTGCATTATCATAGAGAATAAATGTCACACCACAAAAATTCCTCTGTGCTTTTCTTCCTTTCTCAACCCCCTGGCAACCATTGATCATTTCATTGTTGCTATACTTTTGCTTTTCCAAGCATGTGGCCTTTTCATATTTTTTTATCATTAGCATTATCATTTTAAGATTTATCTAAGTCTGTATGTGGCTTGATAGCTTCTTTCATTTTATTGCTGAATAACATGCCATTGTATGAATGTGCTGCAACTTGTTTATTCATCCACCAATAGATCAACATCTTGACTGTTTCCAGTTTTTACCAATTCTGAACAAAACTACTACAAAAACATTCAAAGGTAGGTTATCATGTGGACATACTTTTTCAAATCTGTTAGGCAAATAGCTAGGAGTTAAATTGTCAAATTAATTATTAAGACTATGTTTAACTTTTAAGAAATATTGTATTCTTACTGAGTTAGTATTGAAGGTTAACACCATATATATAATTTAGGATTATAGAGTTACCTCTTAGCTGTGTAATCAGACCAAATTTTATTGGCTGCCTACCTCTCCTTGTTTCCCTTCCTATGCCATTTCTCTCTTATCATCTCAATTCTGTGGTTAGATTTCAAGGGCTTAGTTTAGTTTAGCCCTTATGTGTTCCATTCTGTTATATTCCTATACACACAAAAAAAAACCAGAAGAGAAAGAAATCAAGAAAACAATCCCTTCTATCATTACATAATAAAGGATTAAGAACCTAGAAATGAACCTAACAGTGCAGGTGAATGACCCTTTACAACAAAACCTGTAAGCTTTCATTAAAAGAATTGCACAAAAAATACAACAATATTCCTTGTTCATGGATCGGAAGAATTGACATTTTTAAAATAGCTTTTGCACCCTCAAGGTAATGTGCAGAGTTCAAATCAACATGGTATTGGGATAAAAATAAATACACAGACTAATGGAAAATCATCGAGAAATTTGTTTAACTTTGTAAGAAACTGGCAAAACATCTTCCAGAATGACTGTTCCATTTTGCATTTCCACTGGCAGTAAATGAATGCTTAGTTTCTCTGCATTCTCAACTAAGTTATTAGTATTATCATTTTCTGAATTTTAACCATTCTACTGTGTATGGGTTAGTGTTTTATTATTGTTTTAACTTGTGATTTCCTGGTGATGTATGGTGTTGACTATCTTTTCAGATGGTCAGATTTTTGTTTCTTTCAATGGAGTCACACAATATGTAACATTAGATATTTGGCTTTGTTCCTTGATATTATTTTTTGTGATTTTTAAAAAATCTTTATAAGTGTAAATGTTGATTGCTTAGGTATATCAGTGGTTACTATTTCATTGTGTATGTATACCACTGTCTCTGTGTTCGTTTTTCCGTTGCTGTAAATATTTTCACACCAATATGTAATTATATATTGCGTATAATAATAACAATATGAAATTCTCATATATATCATTTGGAGCCTGTATGTACACATTTCTGCTTGGGTAGATTCTTCAGTGAAACTGCTGCATCTTCAGGTTTATATACTTTAAACACTAACAGATATTGACAAACAATATCCCAAAATGGTGCTGTCAGCTTATATTCCACTGCAGATATATAAGAATTCTTGTTCATGCAGCATATATGCTAATAATCCTCAAAACAACTGTATAGTAACACTATTTTATTTTCGTGTTACACTTGGATCAAGTCTTAGACAAAATAAATGACTTGACCAAGTTCATGTACCTCAGAGTCTGACCTCAGAGCTCACATGTTTTTAACAACTCTCGTCATCCCTTCTAGGTTAAGGATCTCATCATATACAGATTGTCTTCTACTATGAAACCTCCCAAGTCAATTTTGCTAAAGCTTAATGTCAGCCCAAAGCATGTCAGTTCCTCTGTGGCCAACAGATGGCGCTTACAGTAGCTTAAACTCTCACTGGACCGTTGAATGCATGAACCCATGAACATCCTCTAAAAACTAGTCCTTATTTACCATGGTTGGGGGGAGTTAGAAGTCTTGTAATCATTCCTCCTTCTCTCTTCCTAACCTGATCACACCCCAGTCCATCTTCTGTCCAATCTACTTGCTCCCCAAATCTATCCATTTTACTCAAAAGTAATTCCTAAATACGCACTCCTTCTATTTTCTTCTTCCTCTGAGCTCCCATTATCCACTCTTTCGGTCTCTTCTGTGTCATCACAGATGGTTAATTATATGCCTGCTTTGCCCTGCTATGTTCTTAACTCTTGAGGGAAGTAACAGTACCATATTTATTCCATATCCTAGGGATTGGATCCAGGGTGTGATGCAGAGAAGGTGTTCCATTTGTGGACAAATAAAGCTATCCTAACAGAAGCTAAACATTTCCAAATGACCATTCTTACCTGTGGACACATGAGCTCAAAAGACATTGGACTTGCCCTGTCTGCATTGACTGGTCTGGTTGCATCCTTGGACCTACTGGAGAACAGGACTCAGTATTCCACAGTTGTCTGACCCAACATTGTATCTCAATGGTGCATTCCCTATCTTTCAAAGAAACAAGAGGCAGTTTAGGTTATAACATCCTTTCTAGGGTGGTTACCTTAGATGTTTTGGTGACAGACTGTAGGTATGCCAAACTGTCCACCTACCTTATTTCGAAATGAATTGCTGGCAATTAAGAATCGAAAATGGGTTGGGTTGGTTTGGGATGAGACAGCAGAAAAACCAAGAACAGATCTCTTTATGAGACATAAACTCCTTGTTTTTGGACCATTTATTTGTGGACTTGGGTTTTCTTTGTAGTCACCTAGTTTTATCCACTGAGAAGAGGGTTAGCACAGAAGCATTTAAAATATCTTCTTTGCTTCTGACCTTTTCTTCCTACCCCCTTTCTGTGATTATAACTTCAAGGGTAGTGTTGATAGTCTCTGTCTATCTCTTGGTATATTGCTGTGCTGAGTGCAGAGCCAGACCTCTTGGATTCAGCTCTTGGCTCTGCTACTTTCTACATCTGTCATCTTGGGTTAGTTTCTTAGTTTCTCTGAGCCTCAGATTGCTCTTCTATAAAGTGGGTTTAATAATAGTGCCTTCTAGCTATGCTTGTAATGCAATTAAATAAGTTAATGTGTATAAAACCCTTAGTACAGTATTGCTCATATTAAGTGTGCTTGTTAGTATTGACTTTTTTCTTGAAAGCACACCAGGCATGGCTGTTTTGTGATGCTATCTAGAGCATAGCGAGCACTTCATTTATTATTATGTTTCATGTTGCAGAAGCTTTTATTACTAGGGTGAAAAATGATCAAATGTAAATGAACTTATATCTAAAATATTTTTCTCACCAATTTTACTGGATAGTTTCTGTGCTCTTTCTATAATTGACTTCTATACTCTCCACACATGTCATAATAATTCCTTATGCATGAATTGCATCTTAAAATTTATAAGCTACTTTCACTAAAAAATCTCATTTGAATCAAAAATCCTTGCAAGATGGACAGGACCTGTTTTATATTCATTCCTGTGTTATTTAAGAGATAAGAAAGCTATGACTTACTGTGATTAAAGGAGTTTTGCAAGATCTCAAGGCTAGTAAATGACAGAGCTGGGACTTACTACCCTTCCTGTCCTAGTAGCTCAGTGTTATTGTCAAGTTCCTTGAGTTTGTGGACAAATAATTTGGTAAGCTACAATTAAATACATATATAATCCATGAATAAAATATATGTATGTATATGTAGGAGCTTCCATCTAACCACAGAAACTAGATATTCAAAACCCTCATAGTAGGATAATTCATATCCAATGACATTATATTTGAAAAAAAAATAGAAATCCCAAGTGAATTTATGAAAGCTTTTGAATGTTATGCTCACTAAAATAACTTAAAACAGCACAATAAATAAGGAAAGTATTAGTGAGAGTTTACACATTTTTAATGGTGATCAAGGTAATTCCAGATTTCCTTTCTCAACAGTTGCAGCAAGTAG
The DNA here is from genome assembly GCA_004024945.1 of Uropsilus gracilis. Classification (NCBI taxonomy): domain Eukaryota; kingdom Metazoa; phylum Chordata; class Mammalia; order Eulipotyphla; family Talpidae; genus Uropsilus; species Uropsilus gracilis. The sequence continues at coordinate 29,228 of PVHY01016370.1, read as the reverse complement.
CTTGTATAGTTTATTTTTTTTAATTTTATAGATACTGTGCCTACAACAAAGCTTTTTGTTTATTTGTTTTTCTGGATCTGCTTCACCATTCAAAATGTTCCATTCCTTTTTGGTTTTATGACTCAGGAAATATTGATTTCTGCCTACTTGGGATCCACATCTGTCAGCCCTCCTTAGATTCCCCCAACTCTCTTCCTGTATTCTGGCACACTCAGAATGCGATTGTCAGCTCCACTTGATCTGCCCTATCTCCCTTAGTTCACCCAAGACCCCTGCCATCACTGTTACCTCCTATTTTCATCTGTAAACTTCAGGACATTTTTATTGATTTATCTTTAAAAGACTGATTTAGCATATTCTAGAACTAAAACTTTCACTGTTTCAGAATTAAGTATGTGTGCCATCATTTTGCAGGTAGTTTCATTCAATTCACTTAAACAAATACATACTCAATTTATCAATATGTGATCATGTGTTCTTAGGAAAATTCCCTTTCAGGTCTGGGATTTCATGATTCATCCAGGTTCATTCTGATTCGGTCCTTTTCTCGCAAGAAGCCAGTGGGATGAATAAAATATAGCTACTGTTTATTGTCCTGAATCAAGGTCCCCTAAACTTTTCTGTGTCTTCATAGCAGGCCTTGCCCAAATCTGTACATCTATACTACCAAAGGACTCTTGATGGAGCTGAGCTTTTATTTGAAAAATGTTTGCTAGCTCTTTAGATATATTCCTATAAGAAGCTTAGGGAGTAATCTGTCTTCTTGTATTATCAGTCAGTAGAAGGAAATTTGTAATTGTTAAGCATCCTGGTCCCATGATTTCTGACCAGAGAAAGTGAGGGAAGAGTTCGAACATCTTTCCCACTTCTTTCCCATATGCCCCTTCAAGCTGGCATCAGTGTGACCCTGTTCTCAGTACTTTCTCTTTCCTGCTTGTTCTCCGTTTGAGGGAGTTACCTTACCAAGGCCTTATCATGATCACTCTCAGGAGGCAAGGGACAGAAAGCATGCAATGACTTTTCCTCTGAGCACAAATGACTTGTTCTTTTGTCTAATGTTGGGACAGACTCTCAATTCCCCCATACTTTCTATGGGATGCAAAGACCTTTGTTGAGAGTGCATCCCCCTTAGTTCCTTCCTCTGCCTAATCCTGCTTCCTTCCCTTCCTTCCAGGTAAATCCTAAGAGAACTCACAATAAACCTCTTGCACACACATCTTAGAGTCTCAAAGTCTGTCTCCGGTGTCAACCTCTGATAGTCTGGTTATCTGTACAGCAGGTTGGCTGCAAACCAAGGGCAACGTCCTTAGTGTCCACCTCCTTTTGCAAGCAAACCACATTGATCCTGGGATGTTCTGACTTAAAATCCCACATCTGGTAGGGAGTCAAAGCTGTGCTCATGACTTTTGAATATTGCTTAGCATGGGACATTCTAAGGGATAGACAGAATATGCAAGTCAGACTGATATCTCTCCATGAGAGTTCCTTTGCAGTATGTCGAAAGAAAACAAGAAATGGTTTAACCCACTTTACACTGTTTAAATACTGATCAGTTTTGAGGTTGGGATGTAGTAGAAATCATGAAAGATTTGACCTCTTTCTCTAATAGGGGTATGATTACATTATGGTCAGACATGCTGTGGTTATAGCAGCCATATTGTCTTGTAGGGATATATGTGGAAGATAGCTCACTCAGACTTGAGAAGGGGTTTTAGAGCAAAAGAGAGGCATCAGTAGATTTAAGGAGTCATCTGACTATATTTGTTTTGTGAGTTTAATATTTGTGAAGTGAATTATGATCATTTATAATACAGATTAGTATAGTCCTATTGTCTGAAAACAATTTGAAACCTGTACCCCCAAAGTAAACAGAAAGGATTAGTCTCCTCAATATGAATTGGCCGTGCAATGCTTGATTTTTAAGGACCTAGTGGATTTCAAGAATTCCAGGGACAGAAAATAGAGGAGGTGACAGCTGTAGGTGAGAGTGTGACAGTTGAGAGCACTGTGAATCAGCCATTCTTCTCTGTGTCAGTGTGTGTGTGTGTGTGTGCATGCATGAGTGCATGAGTGCATGAGTGTATGTGTTCTGCTCTTTGAAAATCTCTTAATTTTCTTTTTAATGTATCTTTATTTCTCTTCTTTTTCTATCTCTTCAATTTCTTTGCTTCTGGGTCTTTCTTGGCTTTTCTGGCCAAAGCAGGCACTGAAAACATAGCTTTTAAAGAGATTCCCCAGAAAGCAAGAGCTCCCAATTCCTCTTAGCCATTGCCTAGCTCTTGTGGATTAACACAGCACCTGGAATGACTTAGTTGAGTTGTTCTGAGCTTTTAGTCTTTGGCGAAATAGAGTTTTCTGTCATACACTCTTTTAGGACTCAATAGACAGCATAAATGTTTTTATTTCTGTTCTATTCATATCTAAACTTTCTTAATTAAAAACTAATTATATTTTCACCTCTGTAAATATTTGATCTTAAATTCTGCCAACATATTGACAACAACACTTATAGGAAGGTTCCCCCAAACTCACATCACTGTGGATGCCCCAGCCCTACCCCAAACCAGTGAGTCACAATTCTGCGGCAGAAATTCATTCTCTTTCAGATCACTAAATTCTGGGGGAGTAACCAAAGGCAGATATTGATCTATTAAGAACAAATGGGAGAAAATGACCAGAACAAATAAACTTTGGGGAACCGAATCATAGAAATCATTTGTCCCTATCAAACCTCCCACTCCATTCAGCTGTTCTTTATTTTGAGGAGATTGAAAACAAAATAAAAGAACTTTGGCTGATATACTTGTTAAGATTGGGGTTTGTTTTGGAGATATTACTGGAGTGACTGCTGCTTCCTTAATGTTTGGCTTGTATTTCTCCTCCCCTCCCCACCCCCCCAATCTGTTTAAAGGGAGATATGTCTACACTCAGGCAGTTTGGATCCTCTAATGGATGTTGCCAAGGAGGAGAGCCCTCTGGGTTCGCCAGTCACTCTTCCACACTCAGAAGTGTCTCTAATCCCTCTAATGATGATCTGCACAGCAGGCAAACACATAGGATGCTAAGGCTAGATCAGTGACTAAGGATGCAGAGTGAAATCTCCTGTATATGCAGGACCTGGGTTACCTAGAAGACGGCTGCCTGAAGAGGCTGGAACGCTCCACATTGTGTATTTCCTAGTCATTAAGTGAAGTGGATGTCAGCATTTATAAGGGCACTTCTTCCCAGGGTGATGTGTTTTGGGAAGATTGTGGGAAAGAGACAATGAGCTGAAGAGGTAGGCAGGTCCCTGCCTCAGGTCTGTGGGGGCTACTGTGACATCCAGCAAACTGTGATGTCCTCTGGGACAGGCAGTCAGGCGAGATGACTCCCTAGACATTTAAATTCTGGGTGCATACACTGGGCATCCTGATCTGAGAAAATGGTCCCATCTCCTATATAACTCAATTCCCCTATAAAAACTGGGGAAGAAGTTTTCATGAGTCCATGAAATTGGAGATTCTTATCCTTGAGGGGTGTCTGTCTGTTGCTGTGTTTCCCATTTAAGTCACAGTGGAGTGCTGTTCAATATGTTATTCCTATTCTTGTCTTTTTCCTTCACCAAAATGACTGTGTATGTGTGTCTTCTTGTGTGAGTATGTTTGTGTGTTAGGGAAAGGATGGATTTGAGGGACCTAGAAAGTAAGTTACACCAGCAGAAGGTGGTTGTCAGCTTCCAGAATAAGTGGGCAGTTTGTACCTTCCTTTTATCTTTCCTTTTATCTCTATACTTTTGATGTCAGTGTCTATATAGCAATTGCTGGCTTCTGGAGGAGATCTTGCCAGTAGGAGTTACACAAAGACCTCCTGAATTTTTTGTCTGCCTCTGTTGCTCATTATCTCACTCAGCAAAGATGTGCTGAATGGAACTGAACAGCTTCATGTTTCAAGTGTTAGGTCTTAGATGCTGTGACTCTTTAAGGAGCCAAAAGTGTTGAAGGCCCTGGTGGGGTGGGGTGGTGGGGAGGGAGATGGCCTCCAGTGAGTGCTTGGCATTTCTGGAAGATAGTAGATGTGTGCTGCCTTTTGTAGAGCAGACTTGCTGACATCTCAACTCCCTTTCTTCTGATGGATTCAAGCAACGCTACATTTACTCACCTCTACCATATCTGTAAGGAACAGTATGAATTGTTCATGCATTTGCAGATTTCATTTTAACTGTCACCACATCCTGCTTTAAACCCCATAGTTTCTTACCCCCACTACACGGTAACCTCCTAAAATAGTGCTTTGCAGAAGTTGGGGTGCATTAGCATTCCCTGGAAATCTTGATGAACACCTGTTACAAACCACACTTTTGAGCTCCCAACTCAACAGGTCTGGGTGAGGCCTGGAGAGAATATGGCTTCTTTAGGTTTCCAGGTGATGCTGTTTTGTTGGTCCTCTGACCTCACATTGACAATCTCCTTACCTCCTTTCTTGGCCCCCACACTCATAGAGAAGCTGGTGGTCTGCTGAGATCTAAGTCAGATAACTTCTCCCTTTTATCTTCTCCCCAAGTCCACCCTGCCCTGAGAGGCCCCACATGTTCTGGCTCTTTAAGTTGGAAAGTCAGAGCAGCCTGCCCGGCTCCATCTTCCCCTCCTCACCAGTCTCCCATCTCACCCCCTCTGCTCTGGACCTCTTCTGTGCCTTGCTATACCAGCGAAGGCATGGGGAAGGGCATGGGAAATTGTTCTTCTGGCAGTTTTTTTTTTTCCTTTGAATTCTCTAGCACACTATTTTGTAATATTCATTTGTGTTTTCACTTTGTGAAAAACTGTATTTCCTCTTGGAGGAAACTCCCTGGAGGAAGGAGCCGTATGTTTTGGTCCTTGCTGGATCTCTGATCCATAGACATACCTCGTTCATGGAAGTCACACCATTCAGTGTGGGGATGGAGGGAGAATCAGGGTTGTAGAAAAGAATGGAGTGAAGAATGCCTGGTATTTGTCTACAGCCATGTGTACTGGTTTCTCATCACAGAAAATACCCGAGGTTTGGTTTTGAAAGTTTTACTCAAGAATTCAGCTCCTTCTGCATAGTCAGACTGGTGTGAAACATATGTTAAAACTCCTTTCTCAGCAATCTGATTCTGAAGTTAATAAAACCATGTCTGTGACTCATCTGAATATCTTTGATTTGTAGTGCTCTTTTCCATAAAGTGGAGGTTTAAGGAAGCATGGTTTTTCCTCAAAAAAAAAAAAAAGAATTCTTTAGAGATAGTTTTATGAAATTTCAGTTGTCTTCCCTTGTGTGTGTATGGGGGGCGGTGTCCTTTATTCTTTAGCATGGCACATTTTTCTGAGAAATTTACCACTTCTTGGATCCTATGCTTGCTTGTAGCTTTTCTGGCCAGTCTTCTTTTCCTAGATTCTTCCATGTATCCATGTCCCAACTGCTGAGAGCGTTCTTCAGAGTCCACAGAGAAGAAAGTTCGTTGACTTTACATGACACGGTAAGTTCTGGAATCGGACTCTGTTTATTCATCTATTCTAACAAAGCACTTACCTCCTTGTTTATCAATCAGATTTCCATTTTGTTGGGTGGACTTGAAGCTTCTGAGAGGAATAGGCTGTCAAGAAGGGACTAAGTGATGAATCAGGCACCCTCCAGGGGCAACCTAATGTATCTGGGGCGTAGGAGGTGGGAGTTCAACGTCTTTGACACTCACAGTTCATGTGGAAAGATGGTTCAATCCTGATATTTTCACTTCCAGAAATTTGAGTTGTTTTGTTTTTCTGGAGAAGGAGGTGTCAGGGAAGCATGTTGCTGCATGGAGACAACTGAACTTGGTTTAGACAGCTGAACTTGGTTGGCATTGACATAATTCACCCAGGTGCAAAAATAGCACTAGGAATTCACAGCAGGTAAAACTGAACTGGGAAACCAGTGAGACATTTCATAAACCTGGAGTCTGGATAATCCCCAAATTAGGGCAGGCAGTACAGTTATTGTCCCCTCAGGATTTCCTTCTGGTGTCCCCTCTGTGGACAACCAGCCCAGCGCATTCATTCCTCATGGACAGGAGCTTATGGTTGGAAGACAGTTGGTCAGGGTCTCTGGCATTTCTGCACTTGTTGTATCATCTTGGAAGAAACAGGTGGCAGGGGGGCGGAGGATGGAAGGGGCATGGGAAATTGAGATTTATTTTGTATAGTGAACTTAGCATTGCCCTGCTTTTTCAATTCCCTGTGCTGGTGCAGACATTTTGTTTGCTAAAACCAGTTTGGAAGGGGGTTTTTAATATTAGCCAAAAAATCCTGCCCAATATATTTGTAAAAGGAACAAGTGAAGCTTCACTACTCAAAACAGGTAACCTCTCTACTCTTAAGTCCATTATTGTAGACACCTGACATAGAATTAGAACTTTGTCATACTTAGGGTCACTTCCCTCTACCCTCCCCATGCTTTATTGTCTAGGCATTTCTTGTATAGACATATAGCCCTTGGTGAATCTCCCTAGCACCCTAAAACCACTTATAAACAGCAAACTAATCTTTACTGCCCTAGTTGTTTCTCTGTATGTCGCTTCCCAAACATGATGATGTGAGACTGATGGATCAAAGCCAACATGGAGTATCCCCCTCCACCCCCCAGTAAGTTGACTATCGTTAAAACAGCTGAGCATGTGGGCAAGGCAGGGAAGCTATGGAACACTTCTTCTAACTCCACCAGTCTAAGTTCCTCCGTGGAAATACAAAGAAAAGATGACCAAGCCAAAGTCAGATGATTGCCAGAGTGTTGCTTGTACAATTTATCTTAGTAGCAAAGGTCTATGGAACTTAGGGTAACATGAAGAATCCCATAGGGTGAAGAGATAGGCCAGCTCTTTCAGGACCAGATTTGTTGTTAAAGGAGAGAATCACTTTCTGTTGTTACTTCTTTTTGTTTTCTACATGTACACACAGGCATCTTTGCTCACATGTATGTGTGCATGCATATGTACTTGTGCGTGCATGTGCGGGCATGTTCATGCATATGTACTTAGATATGTGCCTTATGACACTTTTTTTGTTTTGGGGTGTAGAGTTGTCATCATTGCCCCCCCCCGTTTTATCACTGATTTTGCATAATCTGTAGTGCTTTTATTTTCAAATGTCCTTTTGCCATGACCTTCAAGAGATGGTTTGGAGAGAGACAAAAAGAGGATGTACCTACTGGATAAGACTGTTGCAGGGGATGTTTGCAGTTGGAAAGAATCAGAGGCATCAAACAAAAATATTTTATGAAATGGACTTATGCAAGGCAGGTTTCAAATTATTCTCCACTCCTTTTTCTGACCATACAAACCATGCATCAGTGCATCGCTAAACAATGCATCTCTGTTCCAAGAGAATTAGCTCCTAGCCTGTCTAGATGACAGCAAACACCTCTTCTTCCAGGTTTTTTTTTTTTTTTGCCTTGACACTTATATGCTGTCTGTGCTTGAAATAAAACCTCCTTCTTTTGTTAGCCTTTGGTGTTTTATCTCACCCTGGCCAGATTATCCCAGGACCTGGATTCATATTACCACCAAATTCACAAAATTCCATCATGCTTCAAGAAGATGCCTTGTCTTTCTGATTCAAAGAAAAAATAAGTCATCAATGATACTTTTTCACTTTTATTTGTCTCTGTCTCTATCTCCATCTCTATAGTACACACATACAGTCTCACATACTTCTCAAGTTAATTTTCAGATCAGTTTCTTGAGACTAGCCATGGAACATGTCACCAGTGAGATGAAAATATATGAGAAGTGCAGAGAAGTTGGAGATCTTTTATTTTATTTTTTTGAAGGAATTTTCACTTGAGAGTAAATTTTTAATTGGATGTCTAAACTTCCAGATAAGCTTTGTTCACTATTTGGCATGAATTTACAGGGGGATGGGAAAGAAATCAATATTCTACAGTACTTCTTTCCTCCCAAGGAGTTTGAAAGACTTTAGATGCAAAGTGAAGAGATCAGAAGAGAAACCGATTTATAAAAAACAAACAAAAGTACCCTATCTTAACAATGTCATGTGGAAGAACAGACCATTTCGGATGCAATTTCTGATCTTCTTTGCAAAGATGGTCACTTTTAATGGGTAATGTGAAAGATGAGAACCAAGAAGAAGAAGGTACAAAAGGGAAAATGCAAACTATAATTTTTTGTTCTCTGCTGTTGGAGGGAAAGAGATCCTAGTTGTAAATGTGGACAATTTGCAAACATTGAAGCCAGTCTTTCTGCCAAATTTAAATGCCTTTGCTGATGAGATAAGCAACTTCATGTTCTCTATTGTAATTCCAAGTCCCTGGGAGGTAACAGATATGGCTGAACTTCTGCAGCCACATGGAAAGGGCCCCTTCTCAGGCACACACCAGATTTCTCTGTGGTTCAGTGATGCCATTTTATCACTTTCCCACCAATTACAATCTGATAAGTATTTTTAGTAATTTCCTAGCTTCCTCTTGTCTGAATAGTTTGGTATGGTATGTGAATTGGTTTTATTTTCTTCAATAACTGAATTAAATCCATGTCTTTAAACTTTTTTTTACTGATTTTACACACACACACACACACACACACACTTTTTTTCTTATAGCATGGTATACTCCATAGTTCTCCCACCACTAATGCTATCCATGAACTGTCACCATAATCCCTTCTGCTCTTCCCTCCCCTGTTTTGCCCTCCCTTACTCCCCCTCCCTTGCTGTATGCTTCAGTTCTCTTACCAGCTTACTAGTTTTAACTTTTTCTTGTCCTTTTGTTTTGTTTCTCTGTGTCCCACATATAAGTGAGACCATCCGGTATTTTTGTTCTAATTTCAGTTAGCATGATTCCTTCCAGCTCCATCCATTAAACCCACTTCCTATTTTTTCTAATAGTTCCTCTAAAGTGTTGTAAAGTCTCACTGTTAACAAATCACTCTTCATTCTCCTAGCTGATTCATATTTCTTTTTCTTTTCCTTTTCCATCTCATCCTCTCCTCCAGCCAAGGCTTAACTTGTGACTCTGGTGGCTGGGAGTGGAGGGATCTCAGCTATGATCTGTGCTTGCCTGCTCTTTTCTAGGAATGGTTGGTGTTGAAACAGTGAGGAAGGGAATGCAATGAAAATGATGCCTTGCACATCTACTATGGTGGGATTCCCTGGCTTTCTTTGATTGGCTATTACTGTGACCTACCTTTGGCTTAGACTATGGGACCCTTAAGGTTGGCTGGTAGCTCCATCAGGGCTCCACTTGACTCCTTGAGCATATCTCAGCCCCATCTCCTAGTCAGGGTTTGCCTTTGCCTCATTCTATGCCCATAGCTGGCAAGATAGTTAGCCAATGTTATCTGGTCTTGATGATGTTGCTGTTCTGGTACTTTCTGGATTGTTCAGCTGTAACCTATGTAGGTCATGGGCATAGGAAACTTCTCAGGGTTTCCCTTTTGATACCATCTGTACCCCAGTGCTCTTTGCCTACTTCAGTGGTACAGGGACTGGCTATGAAGCTCAGGTGACTCAACCATCATCTATCAGAAGCCCACATTGTCATCTCTTGTGCTTGGAGACTTTCTTCCTCCCTATTGTTGGAGGAGGGGAGAGTCACTTTTCAGAGAACTCCTCCAGTATACCCTAGTCTCCTTTCTTCCTTCTTTGTTTTATTCCATAACCACAAGGTCAGTAAAAAAGAGGTGTGGGCTGAAGGGGGAAGACAGGGTTAATGCTGCTTCTACTGACCTGTTACCTTTCAACAAGCCTTGTGGAAAGGTGGCTGATTCTTTGACCTTCGAATGTGTGACACTTGATGCATCTTCTTTCAATTACAGGGGAAATTGAACTTTCCACCTAGTTTCATCCTTCTATGCTTTAGCTAATAGCTTTTGCTGAAAAAGGGAAAAGAGTGAAAGGGAAAGTGTTGGAAAAAGGTAATGGATATTTTCCTTATAATGGCCTAGGAAGTGGTGACAGAGAGCACATGGGTATGGATTACTGAGAGTCTAGTCTCTATGCCCAGAGATCAAATGGTGCCTGGCCCTAGGTAAATATTGAAAGAAGGTTCAAAATTGTTTAGGTGTTAAAAGGCGCTAGTATTATTTTGGTATGAAAAAGACTGAATTGGAGAAAGAGTAAACCTGGAAAAAACATATTCCCAGTTTTCCTCTCTTCCTTCTCCTCCAAAGTTCTAGTATTTGTTTCTCTTGCCCTGCCTTCAGGGAACTGGGTAGTGGGAAGTTTGTTTGGCATTGTCTTTAAAGGGATCATAAAGAGTGGTGACTGCCAATACTAAATAACTATTCTGAAACTGTGTATGAGTTTGGAATGGCCAAGTGAGTGTCCTTAAATTAAGCCCTCATTACTGGGGCATGATCAGCTCAGGAAGGAGATGCCCTGAGAAATAGTAACAGCTACTTTGAGTAAGAGAATAAATATCCAGTAGTGTCAAACCTCTAAAAATGGGCAAGAGGGACCAAATACACTGACAGGCTTCCATGGAACATCAACAACACACATGACCTCACCGCACAGACTCCCACATACCTGCTCTCATGCCACGTGTTTGCTAATGATGCCTAGTGCCTCTATTCCTTAGGATTCAGCACTCAGCATTGGCAGCTAAACATTCACTCTCATGATTACTAATACTGTTCAAGCTCCAGGAGATACTTTACCACATCTTCTGCCTAGTGTTCTCAAACAAAAGAAGACTGCCTCTGTATGCCCTGAGGATTTGTGGGTTGTTCCCTCTGAAACAGGCCCTGCTTTGGAGAGTGGGGAGGATTTGAGCAGCAAAAGCACTTAGGTAAGACAAAAGACTAATTAAATTGTAAAACCTTCCTCTCAGCAGGAGTGCAGTAGTTTATGACATAGAAAGTCTTATTTTTCAATAGGTCTGAGCATTCATTTGCTTGCTTCTCTCCATGCTTCCGGAAGCACTTCTGAATTAGGGAGCTCTTTGTGGTAGCAGCACATGGCCGCTAAAGGACATTTTGCAATGTAAACACTGCTCATCCTCAAACCACAGGTCCATCAGCAGATCCACAATAACCATGAAATGCAATTGTCTTTGATGTTTTGCTGACTTTCATTATATAAAAACTAACTTTGCACACATTAAAAAATTATAATTGCGAAGTATTTTTTAAGGTAGGAGAATAGAATGTATTTTATGTAACTATTTATTAGCGTTATGCCTAAGTTGGAAGCATTAAACATATGGTATGTAGACTTTCTTTGTAATCTGCCATGGCAAGTATGAAGGTCAGGCATAATGTAAGTCCTCAGGTCCTTACCACTCACCTCATAAAAGTTAGCTTCCTTCCTCTTCCTTAATCCTTTTATCTTTTCTAGTGCTCTTTCACTATATGTCTGAAATTATATTATGACTATAGGACTGTCAGTGTGCAAACGGAGGGGGGCTTCCAAGACCCCCACATTTGCATGCTGTAATGGAATCCATGCACCATCCGTGCACACAAAGCCAAAACCTACGTGGTGTAAAAGGATGTTAGTGGGGTCAGTGTGCATGGAGAACAAAAGAGAAGAAAGGATGATAGTGTTCTAATAAAACACTCAAAGTTACCAAGACCCTCGTGGATAAATGCCCAACCAAACAGGATAAGCTTGAAATGGGGCTGCTGAGGCTCAAAAACTTGTCATAAGTCACCTGCTGGCAGGGTACCACAGAAAGCAGAAGGTGCGAGAATGTCCAGGATAAAAGGAGCAAAATCAAAGCACAAATCAAGGTCATCGCTGCCATTATCAGCCTCCCCATCCCCCCCCCACCTCTCACCTGTGTTTCTCTTCCAAGGATTTCTACGTCTCTTTTCCACAGGTGTCCTCCCAGACCCCAAGTCCCTGGTACAATGATCGAAAGGAAGGAGCCTTCCTCACTGTCCCCTTCCTCTCTCTCCTGCCTTCAACCTTATACAACTTCATCTGACTGCCCAACACTGACCCTTATTAGTCTGCAGGGGACACAGAACTTCCCCTCTTTAATGGAGAGGCTTCTGTATAGGATTGTCAGAGGATACCTAAGATTTTCTCAACTTTAGATAACCTGGTCTTTTGCCATGGGGTTCAGAACAAATTCGGCAGTAAATAAAAGAAAGGATGGGGTGCAGTGGCATGTGCATTGTAATTCCACCTACTGGGGAGGCTGAAGCGGGGGGGGGATCACTTGAGCCCATCTGTTGTACCCTATTCTGACCTGGTGTTCCTTCTAAGTTTTAAATTAATAGGGTGACCTCCCTGGAGTGGGGGACCACTAGGTTGCCTAAGGAGGGGTGCATGAGCCCAGGTCGGAAAAAGGAATGTGATTGTGAGAATCAATCAGGAGACCAGGAATTGGAACTTGTTATTCTACATATATATATATATATATATATATATTCTACATATATATATATTCTACATATATATATATT
>PVHY01016370.1:0-16728 GCA_004024945.1 Uropsilus gracilis | reverse complement strand
ATTAACGAACTAAGTCCAGACATTAATTTCTTTCTGGGTTATGCATTTCAGAACATTTTAAATTTTGTCTTCACAGAAATGAAAACATAACCATAATCTTTGGTGTATGCTTATGTTGTGATGGTTTATTTCTTCATTTTGGCAAAGCAATAGCTAATTCTCTGGGAAACTTGTAATTTGGTGATTTGAGCATTTGACCTTTAATTTTTCAGCTGTATGCTGTGTTATATCCTGTGGATATTGTGATGGACAGACTGAATGGTGGATATGAACATGCTTTGAAAGTCAGCTGCAGGGCTAAGGAAAGATATCAAAAGTAAATATTATAGGTTAGGATGAACACATGGTCATTGAAGGGTCAAAGCATCCTCCATTTGATATGTACATAACATTTTTATTAGATTATAACACATCCCTTTATTTATATATTGTGGATGGTTCCTTTCATGCTACAGGGGCAGAGTTGAATATGTGCAACAACGACCATCTGGTCTGCAAAGCCTAAAATTTTCATCACAGGTTCTCTGCAGAAAAAGTCTGCTGACTTGTATGCTAGATCATAGACTGTTTAGTGGAATTTTCAAATATGTAGAAGAAATAACCATCTACTGTGAACTTTTAGGAGGAACTATGGTTCATCTGCAGTGAAGGAAAAACTGTCCTGTAATGAAGAATGGTGGTTAATAAATAAAGAATAATGGTAAAATTAGAACAGTTTCCATTTTCACAGTCCCTATGAAATAACTGATCCAGACAAAGATTGCTAGTGGCTATTAAAACCTTTTATAAGGTGTCATTGGGATAAAGTATACTTATGCTGTATGAGAGTTTATCACAGATTACTTACTAATTATGAAAGAAGAAAATGAACATAACATTGATAAGGGAGAGATCTTGTGGCCACTGCTTTATCCTTTATCAAGCTTATCTGCAGCGATTGTGAACCCAGCTCCATGTGATCTGCCCCCTGACATGAAACAAGCTATTGAAAAATAGTCATCTATGGAACATTCTTGTCTGAAAAATGCAAGGTGAATGTATTCACACTGTCGATGTCATTTTCAGTTTATAGTAAGTACTGAGAGTACAAGTATCAGTTCAGTGAGAGCAACATGAAACAATCAGACAAATCCAAACCTAAACCAAGTAGAGACTCTTTGGGATTTAGAGATATAAGAAACAAATACAATATGGGAATACTGAATTGGGTTCAATGTGAAAAAGTAAAGCTATAGTGGATCTTCTGAGCCAACTGAGGAAATTTGATTACTGGATATTAGATAATTATTGTTAAGTGGTTTCTTGTTGATGTGATACTGATATTATGGTTACGTATGTCACGGATTTTTTTTTTTTTTTAGTTACTGAAGTTCTTAGTAGAATGACACTGTTTTGTTCAATGTCATTTTGTAATAACATTATGAGGAAAAACAAAAAACAGCTTACATCATATGAAATAACATTATTGAGGATCTTGGGTTTTTGCTTAAAATTTCAGTTTTCAGAAACTATCAAGGATGTTAACTGAGGACTTATCATACTTTCAAATGACTGGGATAAACATACACACAATACACATTCAAGGTATGCAAAATGCTACAGTTTAAATCTAGGTGGAAACCTCCTGGAAGTTTATTGTATTCATTTTAACATGTCTGTGTTTGAACATTTCAAAATGAAAACTTGCAAAGGTACAAATCCAGTGAGTGTTTATTGTTTGCCTTTTTAGAATTTTTAATGGTGTGAAGAATCCAAGCAATTGAATCAGGAAGAGGCAAGAGTTGACTCTTGCACAGTTGGTCAAAAAATGTTGGACTGTGTGGCTCTCTCTGGTACCCCTGGCCCAGCCCCTGAGGTGAATGAATTACAGATGAAACATTCTCTTTCCGTGATATATTTTTTTATAGATGTTCATTTCTACTGGTGATTCATCTTTTAGCCAGGGAACCCACCCAAGCAATATTTTCCCTTATAAAATTTCACCTGACCCATCATTCTAGCCTGTCAAAACCTTTAAAATTTTGATTCAGTCATTCAATCTGCTGGTTATCTTTCTCAGTCTTGTGACATGTGAATGTATGATGAGCTCCTGTTCCATGTCTTCATTTGAGTAGGTAATAAAGATGTCCAATAGTTCTCCCTCCCCTTCCTGCCCCACTCCGCCCCCAGCCTTCTAGCATGTACTCCCTTTAGGCTGCAGACCTGCTCTCGGGGTGCCCTGATTCAGCTACTTGCAGACATGCCTGGCTAGCTCTGGTTCAGAACCCCCATGCACCCTGTGGGGTCTTCTTGGTCTTAGCACTTCCTCAGCTGAGGCTGTTGGGATCTGTTCAGTGTGGCTCTCATTGGCTCCTCTGATGCCTCCTGATTGTCTAGAGACATTCCTGTTGGCATGGAGGCAGGAGGCATGAATACCTCTGGGGACCCCAGTCCTGCCCCTGCATGTTCAGCCTGGAAATGTGAACATTTTCTACCCTGTTGAACAAATCTTGGTGCAAAGGGGGATCAAAGCCTGGAGGTATGTTCTTTGTTCTGACCCCTCCTTCCTTGGCCTGAGTGCCATCAGAAGATAAATAATCAGGAGCACTTGGTGGCAACTGTGCTGGCTTTTCCTTCTCTTCTGCTCTCCCCATTTTGTTCAATCCTCTTTCTCTTTGACTTAGGCTCTGCTTTCTGGAAACTTAGGTAAACACAGATTCTTATGGTCTTGAGTTGTTATGTCTCCCGTGTGTCTTCAAGAAGGTGTCAAAACACAGCTAAATGCCTTTCCCAAGTCAGGATCCCCTGGATCACATTCTCCTGTGTCTCCACCCAATAGGCCTTCACTACAAACTTATGTTTGGCAAGGTCAGACAAGGATCAACTAGTCTATAATTTAAATATTGCCTCATGTAAATTATGCAAAGTCAAATATATTTTGAAACCATATTGTAGCAGTGATTTTTTTCCCTTTTGAGAGCAACAGAGAAGTATTAATTTAACTCAGTGGATCATGATTAACTGTATGAATGTGCTTTTTCATGTTTCTTCTTGCTCCTACCATGTATTGTTTATTTTTAAAATTATGTGCTTTTGTGCATTTGTTTTGTGTTTTTTAAACTTTTCTTAGATTCAAACAATGTGATTAATGAACTTGTTTAATTTAAGTTATTCCAACTTAATTTCATATAAACAGATATAAGTAAATGTCTTTATTTCATATAGACAGACAAATAAGTAGATAGGAAGGACCCTCAGAACCCTGTCTATATTAAATACTTATATAAACTGTAATAGAATAATTTCTCATTGACAGACAGTAAAAGGAAGTGATTGTGAGTACATATTATGAATTTGAGATTTTGAGGTTCACATACTTTCCCTGCAAATTAGCTGTTTCATTTTGGCAGTGTTCCTCAGGTTACTCATCTGTATAATTAATATACTATTACTCTTATTTCCTTTACAGAATTATCATGAAATTGTGTACATTAAAATATATAAAGCAATTATAAAAGAAATTAAAAAGTACTTGGTAAATGTGAATGAATTGATGTTATTATGATGATGATTATTAAATTTATGGTTACAACTGCTTATGGTATGATAGCTTCTTTTCAGGAGGTTATTTTTCCCTTAATTGTATGCTGTAGCGTATACCTGTAAGTATGATGTAAGCCAAAAGTCTTTTGAGCAGCTTAAATAGATATTATGAAATTACAACACTAGACACAAGCTCTTTGACTCTTCAGTGAGAGTATATTTTCTCTTACACTGCATTCATTGCTAACAGGTTTTTGCTCTGTATTTCTGGCTCAACAATAATTAGAAACATCTTATCAGAAAGATGGGGAGTGGGTTGTTGTTGCTAGGGTATAATGAGAAATAGCTTTGCTATAATGAGTGATAATTGGTCACAAAATAAGAGACAGTGCATGAGAAATCACAAGAGCCCTAAAATATGATGACTGTTTATTAGTTCCTGCAATACACATTTATCGAACACTTATTTTGTGCCTGGTACTGCTTTAGACAAGGAAAATATAAATAAAATATAAATATAAATGTGAAAGGAAAATATAAACATAAACAAAATATAAATGTGACCAACAAAGGTGTATGTATCTCTGGCTTCAGAATATTATATCCCATGACTGGGGGTGAGTAGAAGGAGGTGGGTGGGTGGGGGGGACAAACAAATACTTTTAAATGATGTCTAGACCTGAAGTTTTAAGGATGAAATACACAGGGCCAAATGGTAAAGAACAGTTGAGCTGGAAGAAGGAATAATTAGGAAAATATTGGAGTGAGAGCTAAAGGATGAAAAGAAGATGGCTTTGTCGGAAACTTGGGAATAAGAATTCTAGGTAGAGGAAAAATGAAAGTATGGAAGCTATGCCCTATGAGAGACCTCGGTGGAGTCAGTTAGAGAAAAGTTCAGAGACACTAGAATGTGGTTAGCCTGGAGCAGGGCCAGGGGATGGGGTACGTGTATGGTATGAACCAATATGGTGAATAAGGAAAGTGTACTTTCACAGAGTGTTGGAGGTAGTAGAATTTCATTAGAAGAGAGGTAGAAACCTTTAAAATCTTCTAAGCAGGAAAATGATAGTTCTATATCATACGTAACTGAAGATTGTCACTGCTGTATATGGAATGTATTGGAAGTGGAAAGACTGAAATAGATTAATTAAGAAACTGTTGTAGCAGTTTAGTTGAGAAACTGAGATGGTGAGAGTGGAAAGAAAAAAAGAGGTGTTTGTGTTGAGATGTATGTTAGGGATTGACTTGACAAGATTTCTGAAGAGTTGCAAAGTTCAGGGGTGCAGAGAGAGAAGCAGAAGGCAGACATCAGCATCACCATCAGAGGTGACTGCTGTGTTTGACTTGAGCAACTGGAGAATGGTGGTAACCAATTCTGCCATGAGAAAGACCAAGCAGGGAATGGGCATAAAAGCATTGGAATCCAGTGCACTTTGGGCCATGTTTGATTGAGGGTTACTAGATAGCCGCAGAAAGGAGCCAGGAAGGTGCTTGACTATGCAGTTTAATGAGAGGAAAGTTAAAGGCATCATTTCTCAAGACCCTATGATGACAGATATGTGGGAACACATAGGAATTTAATGTTTCTATAAGCTTTTGAGATAAATATTGGTGAATGCTGATATTAGTGTATAAAATTTGTGATTATTACCTAATTAGGTAGTCATTGATTTTAATATAAAAAGGGTCTATTAAAGGTCCCCCTAAGTTTGATAATAGGCTTATTTTATTAAGAAAATCCATTTTCTAGATTACTCATTAAATCGCCTTTTCAAACATTCCAGGAGCCCCTAAGCAAGTCCTTTCCACTTTTGTCTCCTTGTTCACCTATCTGAAGAATAAAGTAATCACCTGTGAAGGTATAGCACTTGTTAAATTTCTTATAGAAATCTAGGCCTCAGGGACTCATTTAGTTAAAACAACCACTCTTAAGAGGGCCTAAAACAAACAAACAAACAAACAAACTAAACATTTAAGGAATAGCAAGACCTTGAGTTTTACTGTGAACACTTAACCATGATGGGTAGAGACGGGAATCCTAAGGTTATGGGGTTTTGGCCCTGGGCAACTGAATTCCCCCTTGGATTGGGGAGAGTAGAAATGCATCTCCCATTATAGCTGTGACTGCAGAGCCCATTTCAGTAACATTAACTGGCAGAGCTGTTCCAGAACCTTCTCTGTCATTATAATCTTTGATCCTGAAGGGAGTTCTGTCTTGGTTTTTCTGCTTTTAATTTAAATTTTACACAATATTAGCTTCTTAACAAGCAAACTCTACTTTCCTCCACGCCAAAGCACCCTTGTAAGGCTGCCCACTGATTTATTTTGCTGGTATGAGCAGTGATTTTATTTCCTTTCACTATGTGTGGGATAGTTTCATGGTAGTTATGTGTAAGCCCCTTGGTGGGAGAGCCTGCTGAATTTGTAAAGGTGTCATTATTTACTCTTTTAATATTCTCAAGCAGAGGCAATTTTGTTGCTTGCTTAAAAGAAAAGAGTTAAATCGGAGAGCTTTCTGTAGGACTTCTGCAGAGGCCATCTTTGCTATGTTCAGCCTCAATTTCTTCATGACCATTTGAGTCACGTTGTTAGTCTTTTATCAATGCTTGGTTATACTTATGAGCTGTGACGCATTGCCTTTTGTGCTGGTGATTGAAAATGCCTTGCTCTGATGGTGTAAAAGTCAAGGGAAGAAAGAATTTGCATAGGTATACCAGCTGACCCCTAGATTGTGCATCATTTGCCATGAGTGGAATCTAACCAGGTAGGCTCTGAGAGCAGCCATTGGTTGATAGTGCATAAGATAATTGTTCAGTAGACAAAAAAAATTGGGAAAATGACAGAATCGTGTCTTGACTACTGACATAGATATGAGTAGTAGCTTCAGATATGCTAGTACTTATCTTTCTCATTTGCAAATAATTTTGGAAGGTTTTACCAAATTTGTACTTGATGCCCAGCACTATACTTGGCACTTTGTCCTTATTATCTTCTCTTTTGCCCAAACACCGCAGTGTATCCTCGGCCATTCTGCAGCGCCTCAAGTGGAAGTTCAGGTAAACATGACTATATCATGAGCAAAGGACTCTATTTGTCTTCCTGCAGCTTCCACAAGACAAGGCTTTATAGTAACAGGGACAGGTGTGCAGATCTGAGCTTCATTTAAGCGTAAGTTATCTTGGTGCATGCCCATGCATCCCGTACTCTCAACGTCTCTGTGGTAGTCTCAGGGCACACAAAGGCACTGCCTAAGATAACACTTCAAAATCCATAGCTCCACTGAACTGATCTGAGGAGGGTAAGCTAATGGTTTTATCTGGGGAACAAATGACCCTATGATTCAATTACTTGTGCACCATAAGAAGAGAAAGGAAGAGAGAGGTGATGTATCTCATATTCATCAAATGGTAAGACATGGAATCCATTCAACTTCAGGATCCCTAACCGTAGCATAGTCCTAAAAGTCACCTGATGTGGTAGCTATTTACATTTTGTTGTTTAATTATGAATGATGCTAGAAAATTCTAAAAAAAGGAGACCAGCGATAGTCATGGTGGGGGACATTTGAGGGAATCAAGACAGTAAGAATTTCCAACTATTTTGAAGTTTTATAAGCATTTTTTAAATCTCTTATGCCAATGTACTTGTTTCCCAGCTGAACATCAGCCTTGTCCAAGGCAGTGAGACTGGTTGGCAGCCCTGCAAGGCTCCTTAACTTGCCAGGTGATGAGCTGCACACCTGTCCTTATAACTACAGGTTCTTGTTTGTTTTTACTGGAAGGGGCAGGCAGACAAGTGACTGCATAGGGAATCTTTTGTTTGCCTCAGCCATTTTCTTGTTTTAAAGCCAATATCGGTAGAAGTTGTCCTTTATATTCTTAGCATTGTTTACTTTCCAATATTTATATGGAGCTATCTATCATGCCCTACCTTGGAGCACTGTTTTGTAAAGGATAAACAAGTTTAGTTTCTTCAGCCTCTCCTAAATTTTAAATATGAGAAAAATACTGTGTATTCTTTTTTCTTCTGCAGTGGTTGAGATTAAAGCCAGAAAATTTCTCAACTCTTCTAATTGTCTTTCCCCTGAGTGATTATTCTTCCAGATTCATAATTTTATGAAAACGTTCTGTAAAACACATTGACTTTTATTTAAATTCAACAATGCCCCAGTGTCCTAGTTGATATTAACTTAAAATGCTTGGTTGATTTAAAATGCAGAGGATGCTGGACTTATTTGATTTGGTTCCCAGATTCTACATTTGCCCCAGATCTTTGCCTAACGAGAGAGAGGCTTGAGGGACCTGGTCATCGATTAGGCTGTTTTCTTTCCTCTATGCTTCTGGCATGCTCTGGTTCAAAATGACTTACTATACAGATTTTCTGGATGTGTGGGGGAAGTGGGTGGGTGGTGGGTGTAGACAGGCGGTAAGGGAGATGTCATGTATTTTCTATGTAGTTTTCATTGTTAGCTTCAATAACATTTATCATCAGATTGGTAAAACAGTTCTTTTCCACAGCATCTAGGCTTTTCTCTTTTGGAAGAAGGAATACTTTTGGACTGACCAAACTGAAGAGAAAATTAGTGGTCAAACCAGTGCTGGGTCACTAACCTCAGAGATAATGACATAGCTATGATTTTTTTTTTCAATTAGAATAACTTTCTCATTGAAAGTTTCCACAACCCTCAACTTCTGGATTTTGTGGTCTCTTGTCCTTTTTTTCCAATTCAATCAAAAGTTCATTATTTGGAAGTTTCCTCTGAAACATTGTGGTGCTGGAAGATTGATCCACACTAATAATATCAGCAGGGACCTTGGGACCAGCCTCTTTCCCATTATCACCCATTCTTCTTTTAAACCAAACCCTCTTGGAAACTGGACTGAGGTAAGTCCATTTGACTCCTAGTGAGCATACCAGGTGGTATCAGACAATTTCAGTAGTTGGTCATCCAGTTTCAGTAGTTGCTTGGATTTACTTTTGGCACTTAGGCCAGACACAGCTAGGTCCAGAAGTACCTCTGTCTACACAGTAACTTCATTTTCAAATCAGGAGTGAGAAACTGGCTAAGTCTACCATGACTTACTTAGAAGCAATGGGGTACAATGTCTTGTACCTCCAAGGGACTCAAGCTTACCTGCCAGTATTATTTGATGATGGTGTCCTACCTTGGTTTTACAAGTGAAGAGATCTTTTTGAGTGCCATGTATGAACCACATAAAGCGATCTAGAAAATATATTGTCACAGAAAAGGACATGAGTCTACTTGATGTCCAGGCTGATGGAATAAAAGCTAAGGGATTTGGGCATTTGCAGTGCTGCTGAGAGCTAAGTGAGTCCTTCAACTTCTGTTTCATGGATTCTTGGTAAATGCATTGGGGCTCATTCTCTGGTTAATGGTGTTAATGAGGATTTGAATAAAAGCTGAGTTTGTTGAGTAGAAGCCGATTGTTTTTGTAGGCAAATAAGTGGGTTAAGGTGGGATTTGAAAGGCCAGAGGAAATGCTAATGCTGAAGAAGAGTTGGCAAGCTGAGTAACAGCAGGACGGTGAATTCTAGTACAGAGGAGCAGGGAGCTGCAAATCCTCAGCTTTTCCTGGTGATTGTCAGGGCTCTGTTGATGCCCACTCAGGTGGGTTTCAGGAGAGAGCAAGAGAAAGAGACAATATTAAAAAATCGAAAGGTAACAATTATTGAGGAGTTGAAATTGAATTTAAAATGCTAAGTTGAGAAAAGGTAATTGATAAAAGGAATTTCTTATTGGATGCCTTCGTTCTTTTTGGTAAAGTATCAGGAAAGAAAGCAGAGGAGAGGGCCACCCATGTGGAGTCTCTGTGGTGAAGAACACACTTCCAGGGCATTGAAAAGGGCTGTGTGGGGCAGGGTTCAAGGAGCAATTCAGAGCAGGTTCAAGAGGAGCCGACAGCTGCCCTGGAAATGTTGTGTTGTGGCAGCCTTGGTTAGAGTCCTTGAGACTGATGGTGAACAGACATTTTTTTTTGTAGTGCCAGAGGTGCCAGAGGTGATGTCAGACTTGGGATGGGAGCAGCTGTAGACTTGTTTTGGATGGCGGCATTTGAAGGAAAAAATGAAAACTACCTCTTAATTTGTATGGAAATATCATTAAATAAGTGGAAGTTCCAGACTGTTATTTCCTTAGACACCTTAGGTCCTGGGTTTCCAGGGCATAGTCATCTTCTCTGTAGATTTCTCTCTCTCCAGCCAGTGTGGTGTTTTCTTCATTCCCCTTGCCATGGGTTCCTCTGTTTCAGATCCCCATCAGTTACCTTTTCCTCAGGATTTGGGCTGTTGTTTTAAATGATACTCCATTGGCCCCCTCAGTTGGCCAGCTTAATTCCACCCTGTAAAAATCATGTATTTTCTATAATGGAAGAGACTCTATCCTAAAACATGAAATACCATTTAAATATAAAATTAGAATATTTTCATTATCTACTCAAAATTAACTGGGCAAAGGTACTAACTCATTTCGTCTTTGCTCCGTGTTTTCTCCCTAATTTGTTTCTTCATCATAGTGAATTGTACTCTTTTGTGTTGCTAAAAGATGTTCAAGTCATAGAGTGTAGTGAAATTTTGATTCATTATTTGCGTTAAGGAAACGTCTGTGATCCCATCTGATTTACTCTAACTTTTGTTGGTGAAGTACAAGAGCACTAAAGTTATACAACCTGGCTCAAATTCTACTCTGTCCTTGGGTAGAAATTTGTAGAAACTTGGATAAGATTTTTTTTCTTTTTTAACTCTTTTTTGTCTTATATAAAAATAATAGTAGCTATCTCATAGCAGTTTTGTAAAGAATAAGAAGCAGAAAATATCTAGTTTAAAGTAAACTATTGTTATCAGTATTAGTGCCACACAATTCTGCTAGACCTTTTTTTTTTTGTTGTTGTTGTTGTAGTACACATCATGAAATAACCTTAGATAGATTTGGTTTTGAGCTCTGACTTTTCCACTTAGCTGTGTGACCACAGGCAAATCACTCAGCTTTTCTGTTTCAGTTGGCAAAATGGTGTTCATGTGAAGTAATTTGTGCAGCTCTGCTGGGGACCTGTACATTGTTGTCATATGTGAAAATGTAGTGCGTTGTCTGGCTTGACTTACTTTCTCATAAACAACAGCTATTACTATTGTTGTTGTTTGTTTTTATATACAAAGGTTTGGGATTACCCAATGACAAGAATCATCACTGAGACAAGGGTCAACAATTTCTATCCCCAAAGTGTCGTTGCTTTGAGTTTCTACTCAAAATTTGTTGACAAGTTCTTGTCCTTTCTTGATCAGCCTTGTGCCTCCCCTTACTCATTTGAATATTTGGAATTTTGTGTGACTTTGCCAATCAATGCTTAATCTGAACAATCTAACACCTACTTGGATTCAATTCCTGGCTGTAGCACTTAGCTTTAGTGTATAATTTTCTGAGCCTCAACCATCTTTAAGATGGTCATTGTAGTAACAATCTCATTTAATTTCCGTGAGACTGAGAAAATGTACCATTTAGATGGTGTGCTGTCTTAAGTTGGTTTCCCTGGAAACAGAATCTGTGGCAGAGATTTATGTACAAAAAACATTTCAGGGGTGGGCACTGTGGTCTCTGCAACATTTGTAAGGAAAGAGGGGACCAGAATTGGGCAGAAGAAGTTGAACTATAATGAGATTGCAACCACAGCCTTAACCAAACCCAAAGGGAGACTGGAGTCAGGATGATCCTTTGTAAGTTTTAGAGGAGCCCAGCCATTATAGCTGCATCAACTAGTGACTGGATGTGAGCTTTCTAGGAGAGGTGGCTTAAACTTGAATATCTAGTTCTTTTTGATCCAAGATGACTGCTAGAGAGGGATATAGCTGTGAACTAACATCTCATGGAAGTGCAGCACTGATAATAGCTGAGGAATTATGTACTTCTGTACACAAAGGCTTCTAGGCACACCCAGCCTTATCCACACAAACTCTGTAATTTGGAATTGCTTCTGTTGTAGTCTTGGCATTCATTTCCTTGCTCTTCTAGTAGCTCTAGATTTCACTCATTAGCAATTGCTTTTCCTGTACAAACCCCAAATTCTGAAGTTGCTCCTTTGGAGTTGGTGTATAAGCATACTACACACACACACACACACACACACACACACACACACACACACAGTAGTATTTATTAGTTTTCAATTTGTTTTTGTGGGGAATGGAAAATCAGAGCAGCTAGTTTATGTTTCATTGTCCAGTGAATATTTAATGTAAAATGGAATCTTCCACTTTTACTTAACCATCACTTCTGATCATTTACATCTCCAGGATGGGGTCGACTTAAAGAGCTGTGATGAAAAATACTGCAAGGTGGTATCTATGCTTTGCTACAAAGAATGCTGTGATCATTTAGTGATTCCTGCCATGGCAGTGGGTTAAGTGGGGTGGGGGATACTTATACTCCTTTTTGCTATTCCAATTGTGTGACTTGTCTTCTCTTTCAGTGTTAGATGTTAGAATGTTTTTGACTTTCCTTAGTTAGTCTTCCTCGGTAATTTTCTGTACCAATGCTTGGATCTAATTAGACACTTAAGTGTAATTAAGCCAAAGCCTAGAATTGTTTCTCAGGTCACTTTAATCACTTCATCTACAACTTTATCTCCAGGAAACCTTCCATTAAATAATTAAAAGAGTTTTTTAGGAGAATTGGTTATTTTTCAGAACACTTGTTTGTTTGCCTTCACATTCAATCTGGACGCACCTTTTGTGAATACATTACATTCATGCTTATTTGTTTTATGGATTTGTTTAGTGTATCCCCTAAGGAGCATTCTTTCTCTGACATCCTTTTCTGTCTCAGATTGTGTAAGCTCCCAGAAGACAAATACCATGTCTTTTTAAATTGCATTGTACAGTGCTATGCACAAATGAGCAATTAATTCTCAAAACACTGACAGTGGGAGAAAGCACAAAGGAATGGATGATATCTTAAATGATTTAAGTGATGTCTTTAATGTATTGGTTATCCCTGATTTTTTTCTAATAAAAACTGTCAGAAAAAAAATGAGATAATGTTTAAAGTATATTGAGTTTCTCTGAACTAAATCACTGGTTAAATTAAAATTATTATTAAAAATCAGTCTTTGGTGTTTTGTTTTTTTTTTTTAAATCCATGAACTATTATTGTTAGATACTTCTACCAGGCTCTTTAAATTGTCCTCATGAGGTTAATAGACTGAAGAATAACAATGCTGGCAATTGGAAAGTGAGGGAGCCATACTTGATTTGGGTCAGTAGTTGGCAAACTTTTTCTGTCAAGGACCAGATGGTATCAGTATTTTCAGCACTGTGGGCCATATGGTTTCTGTCACAGCTACTCAACTCTGCAGTTGTAGCAAGGAAGCAGCCAGAGATAATATATAAACAAATGATCATAGTGCTGTTCCAATAAAACTTTATTTATAAAAATGGGAGTAGCCCAGATGTAGCCTTTAACAGGCTGTAGTTTGCTAAAACCTGTGCTAAAGACTAATGTTAAGATTACACTCTACTGGTGAACTGACTCATTACCAAATTGAATCAGTGGCAAAAGAGGAAACAGTTTCAGAGTTAAGAATGTTGAAATGATTTTAATGACTGCTGCTGATATTGTTTTTTAGTTTGGTTATTCTTAGGCATGATATGCAGAAACAATCAAGAGTAGGTACCAAGAGAATAATGTCTAATTCCAAGCATCTAGGTACCTCCCTTTTTATAGGATCCCAACCACCAGATGGTCTCAGTTTTGGTTGCTCATTTACTTATCTACCAATTCTTTGCACCTAATCTCATGTTTCTCTTTTGTGTGAACTAATATGTGATATCTTCCCTGCTGACCTAACAGGGTTGGTGTAATGACTAAATAAAATACTGCTTAGGAACATACACTTTCCTGTTAAGATATTAAAGAATATTAAATTTGTTTGACCTACTCTTTCTCTCAAGTAGAATGTATTACATGTTAATTGTATATTTTTCTGGGCAGGTGTATTTGTGTAAGACATAGAATATCCAAATCCAAATGCTGTTTGATAATTGAATGATTATTGAGCTTTGTTGCACATTTAACTCCCCTGCAGCTGTTTTAACAATCCTAATGGCTTTTTATAATTGCTAAGACCTGGAAACAACTGAAGTGCCTGACACTTGGAATAAATAGGAATCCATGAATATACACAATGGGATACTATTAGCTATAAAAGAAGCTGAAAGTCTGCCATTTGCAACGACATGGATGAACTTAGAGGGTATTATGTTTAGTGAACTAAGACAGCAAAGAAAATCATCATAGGATTTCACTAATATGTGTTTTTTATAGAAAACAAATATAGAATAACATAAACAAAAATAAGCTTTTGAACTAAAAGACCAATTGGTGGTCACCAGAAGGGAAGGGTGTGGGTAAATCAGAGCAAAGGAAAAATGGTAAAGTGAGGGGTGCAGAGTTGGTGGTGGTGATGGTTAGGACCTTAAAATGTGAACCTAATGTAATATATTCACATATTTAATTTCAGCGATTCTTCCCTGAATTCTATAGTACTAAAATATGATGTTATATCAATAAAAAGTAAAATGAAATAAAAATAAATGAAAAATACCATGCCTTGGTAACATAGCAGATTAATTCTGATTTTCTGGATGTCTCAGGAATTAATATTTTTTAAGCAAAATAGTAGATTGTTTTCTGTTGAAGCTGAAACAATTTGCCTCTGATTAAGTTGCTTAGCAAAACCCACAGCTATTATCTTACAATGTTGTAGGTTAGAAATCCGATACAGGTTTCACAGCACTGAAATCAAGGTGTCAGTGGGGCATATATCTTTTTCTCAGCTTAGAGGTTTTAGGGAAGAATGTGTCCCTTTGCCTTCCCCAAGCACTGCAACCACCTACCTTCCTGGGTTCAAGGCTTCCTTCCTTCTTTTTTCAAAGTCAGCAACGGCAAGTCAAGTATTTCTTATACTGCACAATAGTCTTATTCTCTCTTTCCCTATTGAGGACCCCTGTGATTGCATCCAAATACTCCAGGATAATCTCCTTGTTTTCAGGTCAACTGGTTAGCAAATTTATTTCCATCCACAGCTTTGCCATTTTACTGACTTTCACAGGTTCCGGGATTGTGATGTGATGACCTTGGAGAAAGGGCATTAGTCTACCTACATACTAAGTAATTCCAGTTAAAAAGGAATAAGGTGTGAACCCTAACTGACTGGAACAAACCATTCCCACATGCACTGTACTGATAGTGTAGGCATAAGCAGTCATTCCTATTCCTTGATTGATTATTCTTGAAGTATAGAGTGAGTTTTTATGTTGTCTTAGGTACTGATACATAGGATATAATGGTAAACAGGATAGTTAAGGTCTAGTAAGAGCAAACATTTATACCAAATAGAAGAAAGTACAGTTATTTGAATCTTCATAGGCGGAATCCTTTTCCAATCTCTAAGACTGCATAAAGATGCCAAGAAGAAGCAGTGTGGGTATTAGGTTATTATAGAATGCTGAACAATAGTAGTCTAAGTACCTCTTCCACATACTCAATAGATTAGCCTTAAAGCACACTAAACACTTGTATGGTAAGTATTAGGACTGTCATTTTGCAGATGTGGAAACTGGGATAAAGGAACAATCACAGCCCTCTTATGCTGTAAAGTAATGAGATTGGGGATCCAATTTATTGCTGTCTTCCAAATTCGATTTCTTTCTGAAGAAAATGACAGAGTGGAAACCTGGTCTATTCTCTACGGTTGTACTCTGCTTGTAACCCTGTGTTTTGGATTATAGAGAGCACACAGGTTCTCCATAGAGGTACAGACAATGCTGTTATTTTTTGGCATAACAGAACTTCTGACATGCAGTCACTATGCCATGGGCAGTAGTTTATCCATGTATCAAAATAGATTGGATATGAGGGTCTGGATGCCTTCAGATGTAAGCAATGAAGGACCACTAATTGGAGATTTCATGGGTTTCAGTGCTTCAAAAGGGCAAAAAAACTGTACTCTCAGATTTACTTAGTTCCCTTTTCCATATTCAGCTGGCAGAACCACCTGGGGTTTACCTTCACTATGAATCTGTTTTTAGTAAATTACTTTATTTTTACAGGTAACAAGATTTAGTTTCTCTCTAAGATGAGCGTACAGACAGTGGTTCCCAGAGTAGTTATTTTTCATCTACTACATGGATAACCAAGTCCACAAACACTGAAGGGACAACCTACAATGTATAGAATGCTTTGAAAATTGTTAGAGGGGCCTTTCAGGAGTTTTTTTTTTTTTTTTGGGGGGGGTATATTCTAAGCATTGATGCTTTGAATATAATGATAAATCAGGAGATAAAGCAAGGTAATAAAAACAAATAAAAGAAGTGCAGGGAGTCTTAGGAAAGGACTTCAGGTTAAATTTTAAGGTCAGATAAGACTTCCTGGAAGAAAAGATAGAGAACAGTGGGTGGTAATAACCTGGGTGCCTGCTCTAGGTAGATAAGACATGATCTTTAATTCTCCCCAAAACTTTACATATGGATTACTTTTTGTAGTATCTTGCATTTTGAGACTCCTACAGATTGAGTAACTTTTAAAGTCCTATAAGGACAAAGGAGAAGCTGGAATGGGGCTAAGGAAAAAAATTGGTGAGTCTGCGGAGGTTAATATAGTGGCTGTTAACCACAGATGGCTATTAAAGTTAAACTGGACGAAAAATGAAATGTTAGCTTCTCAGTCACATTAATCACAGTTCAAGTGCTCAATACCTGAGATGGTGATGTCAGCAAGATGGGGGAAAAGAATTTTCAGTGCTATTTTCTTCACAGAAACATCAGCTTCAATAATTAACTACATATGAAAATCCCATCACAAGTGCTAAGGAATCCAGGCAAGAGATTAGGATGCCTGGGTGAGTACGTGTAGGGTAATTGAATTACTTAGACTTTTCACTCCATTAGCCCATAGAACCAGCACCTGGAATATTGTATCTTCCCCATCATTATGTGGCCCCGTAGTTATGCACATGTGTAAGTGTGCACAGTTGGGGCTAGGAGAGAGGGGATAACTGGGTACAGAGAGCATGAGCTTGAGAATAGAAGAGCAGCAGGAGAGAAGGTGAGAGAGAGAGAGAGAGAGAGAGAGAGAGAGGGAGAGGGAGGGAGGGAAAGAGGGAGGAAGAGGGGGAGGGAGAGGAGAGGTGAAGAGGG
>PVHY01016369.1:0-33889 GCA_004024945.1 Uropsilus gracilis | reverse complement strand
AGAAGCTTTTCAGTTTGATGTAGTCCCATCTGTTTATGTTTTCCTTCATTTTTTTGCCATCTGTGGATGTTTCCAGAAATGGATTTCTGAACTGTAGTTCATGAAGAGTTTTGCCCAAGTTTTCCTCTATGTATGCTATGGTTTCAGGTCTAATCTCTAAGTCTCTTAACCATTTTGAGTTGATTTTTGTACATGGATTTGCAGCTCTTGTTTATTAGGAAATTTAGAAGTAGCCACTAACGAAAAAGTTAAAATTTCTCCTTTGTTATACCTTCAAAAGAATCAATAATGGCCCTGAAAATATGAGGTACAGGCTATCAATCTCAGTAGAGAGAGTAGTATTCTCAAAGTACAAACCTCCAACTAGTTTACCAGTTTAACTGGTCCAACCACTATGAAAAGCAGTGTGGAGGACCCTCAAACTAATGAAAATGGAACTACCATTTGACTCAGCAATTCTGGGAATCTAAACAAAGGAGACCTCTATGTGGGTACAAAGGGACACCTATGCTTGGATGTTTATTGCAGCACTATTTATAATTGCAAGGGCTAGGAAACTACCCAAATGTCCCAAAACAGACAAATGGATGAAAAAGATGTGGTATATATACACAATGGGATATTACTCATCAATTAAAACTGACAAATCTGATGAATTTATGATAACATGGATGTACCTAGAAGAAATCATATTAGCAGAAACAACTCACAAAGAAAAAGACAGACACCAAATGGTTTCACTAATATATGGACAGCCAAACGAAAGTACACAACAGGGTGGGGGGGGTGTCAGGGAGGGGAAGTGGTGGGTGACCCCCCCCCGGGGATTACAATGATGGGATCTTTTATAGAGATATATCGATACATATATAAAGTATTAAAAAAGAAACTCCAAGTACACGCACCTAGGAAGCTTCTTAAAAACACTGATTCATATGCTTCATACAGAACCTACTGAACTTACTTTATTAGAGGAAGAAAGGGTACCAGCACATCTACATTATTAACAGGCTATCCTGGTAATTTCTACTACCACCCCTGGTTTAATTCCTACTTCTATGTACACTAAATATAAACACTCCCTAGAGGTCAAATGAAACAATTTCCATATCATGGAATTCTGCGAGGAGTTCTAGAAGGCAAATAACTTACCTACAATGGTGTTTTGTGTTTCTGTGTGTAGAGCCAAGAGAGTGTCACACACATGATCCCCCACCAACCCAAGGCTGTGCAGTAGAACTTTCAGATCTAGGTCATCTGGGATGTGCCCATCTGCTTCTCCTGAAATGTAAACTTCAAGTCCACGATTCCTCATTGCTCGAGATATTTCTCCATGAACAGGATTCATTGAGAGAAAAAGTCTAGCAATATCACAATTTAAAGGAAAAATAAAAAATTAAAACTCCTGTGCAGCTCAGCAAAGGGTGGTGAGGGCAAATCCTAAGTAGCTCACCTTTAGAAAGCTTATTAAGGGAGACACCATTATCTCAAAGTTTGCTACAAAGTTCATATTCTATCTTCTAGTTCCAAAATGCATCAATATAGCAAATCAGATTTTTTAAACATACTTTCCAACTAAGAGTTGCATTAACACCTATCTTTAGTGTTAAGAATTTCAAAACTGTTATTTTCAAATCAAATAGTGGTAATTTTTCATTCTAACCAGGGAATAGAAAAAGGAGCAGGGTAATCTGAAACAACTAGTTTCATACACTCAACTCCCATCAAGGCCACCATCTAATCTAACATTAAAACTAAACAGCTGTTCCCTACTAACCCTCCCCAACCCCCAACCAACATAAAATGTACTCCTTTACCGTCCTCCCTTCTCAATGAATGAGATTCACCCCATTCACCCCATTATTTAAGCCGAATGTGTATCAGTCCTTCCTCTTTTTCTCAATCTATATGTCCAACTTATCTGACCAACCTAGGCTAAGCTACATTATTTCTTGACCGTACAAGACAAGAGGCTTATTCATGGTCTCTCTGGTTCCACCTTTAACCACCAACCCAAGGCAAGGACCTACTTCATCAACTTAACTGCTTTGCCCCGAGTGTGTACCAGTGCTTAGCAAAGCAGAGCCTAAATAATAAATACCTGCAACTGAATTAATGAATCAGTGAACATGCTCATATGACTGACTGTATTCATATGTCATATGACCATACTCATCATGGGTAAGAAGTTTCTAAACCAAGTATCTACTTTTGCTGGATACTTAGGCAGAACTTACAAGGCATATATACCTGAAATTGGGATGTGGTGTTATGGTGGGAGTGGATCCATCTATCATTCCTCTCTCACTAAGTGTGAGGACACCTCCCGGTTCAAGCAGAGCATTCAAACGATCCAGCACTGATGGGCTGCACAGAGAGAATTCCAAAGGAGAACAGGCTCACATGCTGTGCTGCCTCTATTGTACATGCCTCCCATACTCCTAACCCATCTCTTCCTTCCAGTAAGGAACACTCTCCATAGAGAATTGTAATCTCTTTCAAGAGTAGATATCCCTTCAATTTCATTTAATTGCCCAAGGTACACAGTACAGAATGAATGAAGTAAATGAAATTAAGAGAAACAGTAAATGACATTAAGGAAAATAGAAGTTCTTTCTCACTTCCATCTTCCAACATTACCAAATCCATTTAAAGATAAATGGATTTTAATTCACAACATTCTGAAAATAACCCTAGGTATAGAAACATGACATCTTAACTGTAGCAGCCCTTATTATGTTATCTACATCATTTTAGTAGTTTATACTTGCCCTTTGCCTGATTTTACAATAAAAACTGATATGAACTTATCACATTTACTTAATGCCTTGTGTCAGTCTCCATTTCAAAAATCTGCACTCAAAAATGATTCTAACAGAAGGAAGAAGTCTGATGACCAACTACCATTTTTCAGCTTACCAAAAAAGGTACAGAATAAGGCTGAGAATGTTTCTGGTTAAGAAAACAGTAGACTAAAAATATCACAACTTCTACCTGGTTTCTACTTTGACAATTATATCCCAAATTTCAAACCAGTCCACTAGCAATTAGGCATAAAGTCCTTACTTGCAGAAGTTAACATTGTCCATCAGAAGCCAATCTCCAGACTTCAGGGCATGAACTAACATACTGTCAACCCATTCAAAAGTGCCATGAGTGTGTCCACTGGCTGACTGCATAAG
The DNA here is from genome assembly GCA_004024945.1 of Uropsilus gracilis. NCBI lineage: Eukaryota > Metazoa > Chordata > Mammalia > Eulipotyphla > Talpidae > Uropsilus > Uropsilus gracilis. The sequence goes on along the minus strand of PVHY01016369.1, from coordinate 30,707 downwards.
CTTCACCCCAAAGCTTCGGAACTCATCCACAAGTTTGGCAAACTCTGAAATGTCATATTCATAGCACTTAATTTCAAACCATGGCAATTGGAAAGAAACAAATTGGTTCAGTGATCAATTTCTTTCCTGTTCACTTTGTTCACGAACATCAATTTCAAATACTTTACATCAGCTTCACCTTCCCCAGACAAAGATTTCCAAGTATTGGTAGTAACCATTAACTATAAAAAATTAGGGGTACTGTATTTAGAAATCTACCAACTGCAGATGACACTGTGTTAATAGTGTTTGCTACATACATTAAAATACACGTACCTGCCTTAGAGTATGAGTTGATTTTATTGTTGAGTCTCTGCATAAGCAATAATACTGCTTCCAACTTGTTAACAGTCTCCATTGTGACTTTACCACCTTCTCCAAGACACTTGGGCTTAGATGTCAGAAGGAAATGACTCCAAGCTCGAAGCACGACTTCTCCATCGTCAGCACAGATAAGGAGGCTATCTCTTACCAGTGCCCTTACGGTGCTCTCTGCTTTCTCCAGCAGTTGCCTCCAAGGCCGTATAAGATCAACCTACAATTTTTAGAGCACATGAACTCAACACAGCTTTTGGCCAAAGTCAAAGAATACTGCTGTCACCAACACACAAGACCATTCATCAGGCTACAAGATTATTTATGTCTGAATACATGAAGGCAGTCCCTTACCTGCTCAAATCCCCCCAGAAGCTCTGTAGTGTCCATTGAACTGTTCATAGCCATGATCTTTAATGTGTGACCAGTAAGTTGTGCCAGAAGCTGGATCAAGCTAGTCTTGCCAACAGAGGCTGGGCCCACAAGGATGACCATCCAACTCATCTGTACACACTTCATAATTGACTCCAGAGACTGCAGGGACTGGTGCAGAAGTAACAGAGGACGGCGGGACGGGGGAGGAACATAGCTGCCACGTGAAAGGACTGCATAGCCTAGCTGAAAAAGACAGGACAGTGAGATTTACAAGTGTGCCTGATAATAAGAGAAAAAGAAACCACAGGAAACTGTGAAAGAGGATTATTCTATCTTACTTGAATATCATAAGGAGTGATGTGAAACAGTCTGGTTCCCATGTATGGCTTGGAATTTGAACCAAACACATCCTTAAATACTGCAACTACCTAAAGGAAGAAGAATGTACAATCAAAACACAAACCACTTTTCCACAAGCCCTCTACAATGCATCCTTCTAGGAAAAATGCACAGCAATATAATCACTGTAGTCTAAGACCACCAGTTACTATTTCCTTATCCTTCTGAATTTTCTTTTCCATAAAGGATAAGAATACACTTGTTTAGTTCTTTGGAATAGAAATAAATCTGACCTCAAAATATCTGGGATACCAATGAAAATGCACTATAAATTAAAATAAAGCCACAGCTACAACAGTAAATCTAAGAATGAAAACTGTATTTCATTCATCCTTCAGGATACCTCCCCCAAAAAATAAAGTAGAAGAGACAGGGTAATGCAAAGATTGTGAAGAGCAATCCCCATGCAATTATAAGCAATTACCACACACCAAACATTGTATGAGGTATTTTAATCAATTATCTGATTCCTGTAGCCTTGCAAAATAGGTATCAATTCTGTTTGTAGATATGCACAATAGGAGTCACAGAAATTGGATGACAAGTTCATGACTGGCACATAATTTTAAATCAAAGTCAGTGTGACTCCAAAACACCATATAAATATTTATGTAGAGATGATAAGCAAAGATAATTTTCTAATCAATGATTTACATTCAGTTAAATTCTGTTACCAGGAACACTGTTAGAAAATCTTTTATTAATGCTATTTTTTTTCTTTGAATGTATTTTACAATACATTTAAGAGACTACTAGGCAGGGTGAAAGTTGTGTGAAAAACACTTCAGTCCACAGCAGCAGAAGTCTGGCCATCCAAAGAACTTTGCCAAGTTGGAACATTGTAATAAAGCAGTAATACCGATCTTAGCCATAGTACTCTGGGACTCAAGGCAGAAAATAGCATAAAATCCTAGAGTGTCAAACTAGAGTCTAAAAGCAGCATATCACAAAGTGCTCCAGTCACCTCCCTTCCAGATCCAGGCAATTACTGACTTCATAGTCTACTTTAAAGCGTACCATCTATTTTCCCTGATAATCTACTTAGAGTTAACATTACAAATCCTTTCACTGTCTAGCTGGTTTAGTTTCATAAAGTCAAATTTAATTTTCCTTTTATTATCTTTTCTAACATTTTTCCCTCAGAAACGTTTTACACCCTTATAACGACCTAATATTAATCACTCTGCTGGCCAATGTCTGGTCACAATAAGTACACTGCAATCACTAAGTGAATGAAGAAATTAACAGCTCTTGGTATATACATCACTGAAGACATAAAAAAGAAGAAAACATGCTGGCTGAACATGTCCCCCTAACTACAAGTCACTTACATGCAGTAAACAAGTTATAAATAAACGAGTCTGACTGGACTCTACATACCATATCAAAAGGGATCTGGGCACTAGCAACATAATGAAAGGTGTGTGAAAGCCTCATGTGGCATGGACTAGCCAAGTCCTCACATTTCAACAAGGAGGACACTGCTTCTAAAGCATAAATCTGTTTATTAACTAATTTATTTGAAACAGCTGTAATGTAGGAAAAAACTCCATGAGAAGAAATCTCTAGGTTAGACAGCTGGCTCTCCCACTTGCTCCTGTTAGGTTTCTGTAACTGAGTCCTGAAGCCTCACTGAAGAGGTTCTGTCTGGAGCTGTTTTGAGCCTTCAGTGAGAAAGGACTACACTGAAAAGCAAAATGGGCACAGTTATGGTTTCATAAGCTGGGAATGCTAGTGTCACTTTCTATTTATGGATGGATACTTTTACTTCCATTTAGGTACAGAAAAGTCTATTTCTTATTTATACTTTCTAGACAGAATATTTTGTGACCTGACATTTACTTAAAAATGAAAACCCCCTGCTGGATGGGAACCACCTGTCTCCTCCAGCCTCTCCCTTTTGTGCCTGAAAAGATGAATACCCAGCTCTTTACTAGTGGAAGGCAACACTGTTTGCAGAGGGTCTGCCACCATGGTGATTTAAGTGGAAAAGCAATTTGTGTTTTCCAAAGAAGACTCTATCTAAGTGTGATACTCAGAGATACTTAGTCTCTTCCCTTCTGAACTTCCAAGCAGTTCTACAGATTATTATTATGAGTGAGTATATCCCTTCCCTCCCAAAAGAAGAAATCAACTTTCAGAGAAAGAAACACAAAGAGCAAGTGTTAAGCTTACCTTTTCTTTGTCTTCCCTGGTTCTCATTCTTTCACCATAGACCAAAAACACATGTTGACCAGGATCATAACACCCGGGTGACTGGTCAACCAGCATCAACTGGCACCAGCGAAAAAGATCCCGGAGGTTGAATTCCCAGGGTCCTCCTTTTTGCCCCCATTTCTTCTCGACAGTTACTTCATGATCAATCTAAAATGAAAATAGACTTATTGGGACACTTGCAAGGACTATCAGCGCACTACAAACATGATGCAATCTGAAAGAGTAATTAATATGCTAGATTCAGATGTCTCCTCCCAACCTAGAATCATAAATGCCAGGAATGACCTATAAAGATTAAAATTGATACATATGACAGGAGTGAAATAACATAATTCGCAAGAGAGTAGCTTACCTTAATACAGCTTTGGAATTCTAAGGGATTTATTTTTAGGTAATTTAGTAGCTTCCCAAGTGGAGAAAAGTTGGGTCAAACACAATCAGGAAAAATTAAACTAATAATACAAGGGGTACTTACTTGATTGTTGAAAGTAACCATTTTTTTAACAATGTTTTTGTCAATAGCTGGAAACAAAGTACCAGCAATGAACTCCATGTCAATTACTGTTAGGGGATCCACAAAGACCTATAAAATCAAAAAATAATGTGAAGAAATGTCATCATTTCTCTTTACCAAACACCAGAAGTGAGACCTCAAATACATATGCATGATTTTATGCATGTACATAAATGTATAAGCACAAAATTATATAATGTATACTTTATATATATAATTTTACATATATAAGTACATATATGAAATTTCTAGTTACAGAGATTTCTTGCATTTTAGGATACAAAATCATAAAGACTTTGAATAGAGCAACAGAGTTTTCTTTTTTATAGCTTGAGTCTAGTGAATTAAAGGAATTAAAGTCTAGTGAATTAAAGATACATGTGAATTTTTTAAAGTATATATGCTTTTTTTTTTTTTTTTTTACTTCCTATGTACCTGCATTATGTAAAATGCTCTGAAATTTCTGGGTGGTAGGTAGGTACCTGAGAATTTACCATATAATTTGTTCAACTTTTCAATATGTTTGTCATTTCTCATACATAAATGGCCTTAAAAGATCTCAGCAATACAAGTAAAAATTATACATGTAATCAGTAAAAAAATTAAAATTGTATATAATATGGGGGGAAAAAAAGATGCTCAGCAAATTCTTAAATACCAAATGACAAAACCATAAAGAAAAGTGAACATCTAAATGCATTTTCAAACCTCTAGGCAAATTCTGAAACACAGATGTCAAAACAAATAAGCATGTATGTGTGCACTTACACACATACTTCTACCTCTGCAAGTGAGAATAAAGGTAGTTAAGAAAATTCCAAATATTTTTGGTACTTGACTTTGGAATGAAGACTACAGAATTTGGCCGGGTATGGTGGCGCATGCCTGTAAGTGGCAACCTAGGAAGCTGTGGCCGGGTCCAGGGATCATGGTTCGAGTGCCGCCAGGGAACACATAGCAAGACCTAGTTCCAAAAAAATATAGCTGGGCATGGTGGCATGTGCCTGTAATCCCAGGTACCTGGGAAGTTGAGGCTGGGGATTGCTTGAGTCTTTGGTACCCCGGACAACATGAGCCTGCGGTTCCATGGGCAGAAATAGCGAGACCTAGTTACAAAAAACCTACAGAATTTTTCATTCTTCTTGATAGTTTCCTGTTCTTTATCATTTTTCTTTAATTAAAATACCTAGTTCATTATAAAAATTGTAATGTTTTAACTGATTACATAGACACTTAAAAAATATGACAGACTGATAGACTATAGGTGCTTTGGTAATCACAACTATGGTGACCACACCTGAGGGGAGAAATCATATACTATTCAAAATTTAACAACAATGTAAGGAAAAAAGTACTTAAAACAAAACCAAAAAACCACTAATCCCACCATGAGTGCTCCATTCTAAAAAGAGAAAGAGGTCAAAGAGTGACTTTAGATTCCTGCATTGGTTAAAATTCTGAAGAGGGTGGTGACCTAACTCTCCCTCCTTCAACTGGTAATGAATACTCAAAGGCGTTAGGACATAAAATAAAGGGGTTCATACCAGGAGAGAAGAGATAATGGGAGTCAATCTTATTATTCAATTCAATATTATTCAATATTCACCTTATAAAGACATGAAATTGAGAAGCAAACCACAAAACTGATTCTTATTTCACAGTGAACAGGTCAACATTTATTTGCCAACAGTCTTATTCTGGCAATTCATCCTCAATCTCTGACACACACAGCAAATCTTACCTGAGTGAATCTGTTAAGGAAAGATCTGGGCAAGCCCTTTCTCCCACCTCCTTGTCTGAAAGGATTCTGACATCCAAAAATTTTTGTCTTTTCATGTTGTACATGAAAGCTCATTCCTAATTCAGGAACATAGATTTCTCCTCGATGGTCAAAACAAGCATTGAGTCCTTCTAATACAGACTGAGAAGCCAGATTAAGCTATTTGGAAAACAAAGAAAGTAAATATATTTATTAATGCACTCTATAATTATAATAATAAAGAGAATACTATATACAACAGAAAGATATTATTTTCAGTGATGTTACACATCACTTACTGTGTAACATTCTATTTCTAGCGTGATGGGCTGATGTATGGTCATTCTGTTGTTTCATATATAGGTTAGAGATTTTTACTATATAAATTACCAATATTTTAAAGTAAACTGAATATTCAGATTAAATTTTTAAGAAATTAAACTCTAAAATTAAATCATATCCATTATGTATCCATATTGACCAATCTTATAAACCACAGATAAAAGAAAATTTCCACATGTATTTTTTTGCCTTGTAGGAATTTTAAAGATGACATAAAATAGTTCTTTGCGTAAATAAAGATGTCTTTCCCAAAAGAAACAAAAAACAGCAAATGCTGGCAAAAATATTTAAGAAAGTAAAGTGTACATTCCCACACACTGGTAGGAATATAAACTGGAACAGCCACTATAAAAATAACTATGGCAATTTCTTAAAAAAACTACTAAATACCATAAGGTCCAGGTATTTAACTTCTGAGTATTTATCCAAAGGAAACAAAAAACACAAATTGAAAAATAATAACAAAGTTGAATGGTCACTGCAACTTTATTTACAGTAATCAAGATATGAAAACAAACTGCCCATCAATGAATGGATAAAAGATGTACTGTACACTGTACGCACATACACTTCTGAGGTTTGTTTGTTTTTAATTTTTAAGGGACTAGATCTCACTATGTAGCCCAGGGTTGTCTCAAACAACCTGCAGGCTCAGTGATTCCCCAGCCTCAGCCTCCCAGGTAACTGGATTACAGGCACGAGCCACCCACACCCAGCACCTCTGAGCTATTTGTAAAAAGATGAAATATTACCATTTGCAACAAGATAGATGGGTATAATGTTAAGTGAAACAAGTTATATTTACTAATAGGTATATATAAAGAAACAAAGCAAACTCTTACAGAGACCCGATGGTTACCAGAGGAGAAAGAAATGGGGAGAGTTAGGGGTAAAACAGGTAGTAACATGGGTCAGTTGTATAGTGATTAGTGGAAACTAGATTTGGATGGTGAACAAATGCATACAGCTGAGGAATAACATGAGGAATAACCTGAACTTAGATAACGTTATAAACAATGTTACCTCAATAAAGCTTTATACATTTAAAAAAAAACCTTTCACAGTTCATATACTAAATGAAATCTCAAAATGAATTCCAAGTTCATGATAAAAACAACACAAAGTGAATCTACTTAGTAAAAATATAGTGAATGTCACAATTATCCTCTGAGAAATACTTCAGAGCTACAAAGAGTATGACAATTCTTTTCAACAATGTGATCCCATCCTTGGCTGGGTGGACAGTCCTCTTACCTCATCCAACACAATCCAGTGGCCTGCCTTCAGAGCTGCAAGCAAGGGGCCATCACGCCAGGCAAACTCTCCCCCCTTCCCACCTTCAACAGGTAGATCTGCTCCAAACAGGTCTGTGATATCCTTTGATGGGGGAAGAAACAGAAAAGCCAACAGTACATGATAAATGAATCAGATTTCAAGACCCAAGTTCCTTTTTTGTCTTACACCCTCAACAGTAGAAATTAATCCCCCCACTTTTTTCTAGGAGCCCAGACATGCCCCCAAAAGCCTTTGATCACAATATTCCAAGCTAAACAACTAGAGCAGGAATTCTAGACCAACAATTATCAGCTTTGGGTGTTTAGAAACTGATGAGCTTTAAAAAAAAAAAAAAAAACCATCTATAGCCTGCAACTTGAGCCCATTCCAAACATTCTCATTTAGTTTTTCACCCTTCCCTAAATTTTCACAAGATTATTAAGTCATTTTATCTCTAATAATTTTTCAGAAACAAGAGAAATAAGAAGACATTATATTAAATACCAAAGTGGGTAATTCTCTTGAGAGAATGAGAATAAAGCATCTAGAGCAAATATTACAGATGTCAGGTATTAAAGAATCCAGATGGTGAATTTGTTTGGAAGGTTATGTTGCCGTGGTCTTTTACTGCCATGAAATATTTAGAATAGTGACAATGTCATAACTATTTCTGATTAGGAAACTATAACTAACTATTTCCTATACCTACCCCCATATCAGTTTTAAAATCCCAAACTTACCGTCTGCTCTGATAAGTTGATCCGAACAAGGGTGTTGCCTGAAGCCTTTGCTAATGCTCCCACCAAACTTGTCTTGCCCACACCAGGGGACCCCTCTAGAAGAATGGGTTTATTCAACTTTGTAGCTCTTAAAAGTCTCTGGGCATTCATTGCTGTGGTGCCTGCACTGAGTGCATAGTCAGCAATATTATTCCTGTGCAGGACAGGTCCTTCAGAGGAGAAAAGTCACACATAAGATGGCATCACCAAATTGTGTGTAGAAATTAAATCAAAATTGTAAGAACCACCCAAGGAGACTATCAGTTAAACTGATAGTTATGTATATCCAAACCTCCCCATGTTTGTGTCCATCAAATGTTTTATAAGAACACCTAGCAGCTGTGCCTACTACATAGATCCATCACCTACATCTTTCTATGCCAATACCTAATATACAGGTTGAACACATCATCCCTTTCACAGCCTACACCTGGAATCACTACATGTACTGATGCGACTCATCTTGTCCTTTCATTTTCTCAAATGTCACGTGGAAGCTAGGCAGAAAGGCCAAATGATTCCAGATGAACCACTTTTTCTAAGGTGTTTGGGTCATCAAGACTATTTAGGATATTTAACCATAATGTAGTTGAAGTGCAAAAGAACAGTCTTACAGGAATTATAATTTGTGCCACATTTTGTTTTTTGCCTATGAGTCAGGAGGAAATGGGGGTTTGAAAATATCTATTACATCAGCAATGGAAGCAGAAGCAAGACCTCTAAGCACACAGCCCCACGCCCCCAGTTCACTAGTATTTAACTCCTACATTGGATACTGAACACTATAATGGTGGTTTAGGGTAGGGATCTAGTAGTTAGATTACAGTGACCCTTCAGGGATAAAGAGAGTATGTTGAAGAGGGAGAGGCAAAGGGGAATAATTTCCCATTCAGCTCAGAACCTGAGACAGTTCTGTTCATTACTGAGATCCTAGCAACTGCCACTATATTTCTGCATTTTAAGAACTCAACAATTATTTGTGTAGAAAGGAAGGAATAAGAAAAATCTGACCATTTGGAAAACAACAATCTGAAAAATTAAAAAAGATCTATATATTGAAAGACAACTGTCATATTTAAATATTTTATAGAGGCAACCTAAGTAAGTAAGCATGAGAACTCAAATCCACCTGCACTTCCCAGTATCATTATTTCATTTATTCACTCAGTCAGTATTTCTGAATTCCTATGACTGCAAGGTCACGTTAGAAATCACAGACAAAAAAATGTGTCACAATACCCACCCTTCAAGGGTTCACAAAACTGTCTCTATAAAATGTGATGTGGTTTCATAGAGGATAGACTGTGACTAGACTATTAGAAAGTTCTTGTTCTGAGACCTAGATTATGAGTTTTTATGACACTATTCAGGTGAAAGAGTATGTATTTCCCCCTATTTTTATATGCAGTAAATGGATAATTTTATCCTTTAACACAATCATAGTTAGAGAAAGTCAGATTCTAACTCAGATAACTAGTTCAAATATAATCATGAGTCTGATACAGTAAAACTAAGTCACAATAAAGGTCAAGCACCTATGGCTACAAGAAGAGAACCATTTATTTAAAATCATTTTCAACTGGTAAGTTTTAATTAAATTTTTGTGGATTGTTTTGGGGATTCTCTATATAAATTATCATATCATTTGTATATAATGAAAATTTCATTTCTTCTCTATTTAGATTCCTTTTGTTTTCGTGTGCCTAACTGTCCTTGCTAGGAAGCCAAAATAAAAGAAAAAAGATAAGGCCAGGCATGGTGGCTCATGCCTGTAAACTTCAGCCTATGAAGCGGCTGGGGCTAGGGATTGTGGTTCGAGTCCCACCTGGGGCCCATAGCGAGACCTAGTTCCAAAAAAATAGCTGGGCGTGGTAGCGTGCGCCTATAATCCCAGCTAGCTGGGAAGCTGAGTTTGGGGATTGCCTGAGTTCGTGGTACCCCGGGCAACGAGAGCCTGCGGGTCCACGGGCAAAAACAGAGAGACCTAGTCTCATAAAAAAAAAAAGATAAATACTGGATGGTCTCACTTATATGTGAACTATAGAGAAACCAAACAAAAAGTTAAGGAAAAAGTCAAAACTAACAAGCTGACCAAAGAACTGAAGCACACAGTGAAAGAGAGAAAAAGAGAAGGGAGGACAAAACAGTGGAGGAATGAACATAAGGGAAATGGTGATGGTTCACGAATGATGTCCTGGCAGGGGAACTCAGAGAATACAACAATGGCAGAAAAAAAATAAAGAAAAAAAATCATGCTTACCCCTTGGTATGAAAAATGGATAAATTCCCCAAAGATTATCTATCCCCGTGAATTCTTTAGCCTTAAATCTGTTGTAAATCTTTAATTCATTTTTCTGAGATTCTGTAAGTCGGACTACCTTTGACAATTTTTTTATTAGGAATTTCAGGCATTCTTTGCGAGCCAAGAGTGCTGTCCCAAATCCAGAAGAAGTTACCCCTAAAGAGACAATCCATTAATCAACAGCAGTGACACAAAACTTCAAAACCATTTTACACAAACTCTATGGCAGATTCCCAGGGAAAAGAGGGTCTAGCTGCATTATAGCCTGAATATAATTACCAGGGCAAGCAATCCTAAGAAAAAACATGTTCTTCTCAAAATTTATAGATCCTCATTAAAGATAAATCAGGCTGGAGCTAGGAGCACTAATGTAGTCTAATGACCAGTTTGGCATGTATATATACATATCTGGCTGCTTAGGACACAGCTTTATTGGGGGACACCAGTCAAGCACCTCTTGTGGTCCAGGGGTCCTGTGGGCTAAAGATGGGGTGAGTGATGCTGTCATGGGGGCAAGCAGGCATGTGGGGGTCTGGGTTTCACTCCCCACACCATGCAGTGGGCAGTGAGCTGTGGCCCCGGTGGCTCTGGGCGCCCGATCTCACCCACGGCCACCACGAAGGCCGCGGGTGATTTTCAGTCAGCGCCGAATGGCTTATATTTTTAATCTTGCTGGCTGATAAAACAATCTGCAAAATGTTTTATCTTAAGCATAGCTTATATATTATTAAATTATAATAAACTAAAACCAAAATAAATGAAGGATTCATGTTATGAATTTGCCATTCCTTAGAAGCAACAACACTGACATTTCTAGTCTTTTCAATTCCATCAACCCTAATGCCTGATATAAGAGAAGTTTCAACCACATCTCTAAAAGAGTAAGAAAATAAAAATTATTCTAAATCTAGGAAATGTTAGAGTGATTCTACAAAGCACGTAGGTGAGAGGTCTGGATTTGCTCCATTTGGTATCCCCTTACTCTGACTCCCTTGTCCCCACCAACCAACAGTCAACATACCTGAGCCTATTCCATCTATGTACACCAGGCATGCAGCGTGGACAAAAGATGTCACAGTGGAAATGGTCTCTGGCCTTTTCAAAGCAGCTTCCTCCCCCATTGTGTTCATGAAGTTAACCCAGGACAGGATATCTCTGATACTGACCACACACCTTCGGCCAAACTCTTGGTGGGTCAGCCAGTCGATGAAATCCAGCATCACTTCAGCTATGTCAACTCCTAAGAAGCAAAATATTTGCTGTTTACAGAAAACACTAGAATAGAATTGCAAAAGAGGAGCCCACACTCCATGAATTCATATGCAAATTTTGTAAATACTTTAGAGTAAAAGAATTGATTTCAGGGTTTTTCATGTTCTCTGCCATTAACCCTTATGACCAGCACCTGTTGTGTTGGGCTCTTCCCATGACTGTGCATACCTAGTCAGTGGGTGTGTGCATGTGTGCACAGCTGGGTCTAGAAGGGAGTAGAAAATGACAACTAATATTCATTAAAGGTGGTACACTAAAATGTAAACCATTTTCCTCATTTTCATTAATAAATATACCTTACATAGAGACAGCCAACAGGTAAAACAGAAAGGAAGCTAAGATGTAATAATCATGGTAAAGAAACAATATGGAAATCTAATAAACTCTATCTCGCTAATATATTTTCCTTAGATCTATTTTCTTCTCCATTTCCCCTTTTAACATAGTAAACAAATTTAAATGCTCTTAATGTACACTCCTAACTCCAACACACAAACCCTCCAAGCCCGCACTACCATTACCACCAGAAAATGCTCACCTTTATGATCTGTTCTGCCAAGAGACAATCCTGGATAAAGATTACGGCTAATGATCTGAATTAAATCTTCACGGTTTGTACTTTGAGGGCACCATATTTCTGTAAACCGGTTTCTTAAGGCAGGAGAAAGCTACAATGAATATAAATAAAACCTATGAGGAAAGCGGGAATACAAATCCCTCGAAAGAATGTTAGTTGTCTGACAACACCAGATGCTTCCTTACTACTTCTATTGCTAGATACAACTTACAAAAGACCTTACAAATACTTACAAAAGGCTGGGTATGGTGTCGCATGCCTGTAAGCAGCAGCCTAGGAAGCTGCGGCTGGGGCCAGGGATCGCAGTTCGAGTCCCACTGGGTGCACATAGTGAGACCTAGTCCCCCCAAAAAATATCTGGGTGTGGTGGTGCGCACCTGTAATCCCACTACCTGGGAAGCTGAGGCTGGGGATTGCTTGAGTCTGTGGTACCCCGGGCAACATGAGCCTGCGGTTCCACAAGCAAAAATAGCGAGACCTAGTCTCAAAAAAAAAAACTTAGAAAAGTCTTGGTTCCTTCCATATGTCCACTCCCTAATTTCCACCGCATTCCTCAAGTTAGTATTGCCATGAATTTGAACAGAGAGATGGATCAGAACTTGAGAGTCTTATGGAATAAGCAAGACTCCAGTTCCAGTGGCTAACTCCTCAATGAACACATCCTCCTAAGCAAAGGCCCTGCTTTTCACTTTATCTTCAATTACATAACGACCACCTGAAGAAAGATGCTACCTAACCACAGGGGAGGGCTGTCCAAAGTAGGAGAGAATTTCTCTCCTACTAATGTGGCTAAGGGCGTGATATTGTAAGGAGGTAAACGTTTAACCTGCATACTGTCTAGTCCTTCCCTTCTCAGGAACTCTGCCTTCTGTCTGGATTCCTCTTACCTCTCCCCCAAGTTCCTCAGTCCCCATACACAAATGTTTGTTTAGTTACATGTGCGTGATGCTCAGTTTGTTTTCCAGGACAAAAACTCTACCCATCATCTACCAGACTTTTCACAGAACGAGGGACAATGTCTAGTATTACTCAGGACAGCTCTAGAAAGAACCTGTGATCAGGTGAATGCACCTCCTGACCATGCCAGATGATGAGCAGTGGCTCTGATTTTCGGAATCCTACCTCCTTCTACTTTGCAGACACAATCAAAAAGCAGCTTTCTTTAGGTAAGTTGATTCTCTTTAAGAAAAATCTGAGCTAACCTGATAGGCAAGTTGACACATAAGCTTGAAACCTGATACTCTGTGCCACCGAAATTATGACGTATTTTATCTGTTCTCCTCATGAGCACAGTGATTATCTACTTAGGCTACTGAGGGAAATCAGACCCAAAATAATCAAGTTCACATTTCAGAGTCCCACAAAGCTACCACGAATCTTAATGACTTGGTATACCACCAATCTGTTTTTCCCCCATCACCCCTGACCTTTCACCACACAACACCCTTTACCTAAAAGACTTGATCCCCAGATTTCACTCAGCAGATCTGTAAGCCTGAAAGGCATGGAATTCTAGTTACTGGATCTTGTCTGAATTCTGCAAACACCCTCTGAACAGAAATAAGTATAATGCCCTGCATCCTTTCCTTTACCAACAGTCTGGTAAGGGATCCACACAGGCTTAGAAAAGATATGCTCCAGAGCAGAAGCAGTTTCTGGCTGCTACTTATTTCTGTCACTTTGAAATCACTCATAAAATCACATTTGTGTTTAAGAAAGTGGACTCCTGACTTGAACTTAGATTTCAGTTTGATTTTACTCATTCATAAAACTAGGAAAGTAATTCTGTAATACAGAGCTCTTATGAGATTTGTTATGGCAATAGATGTAGAAGGGCTGGGTCACAGGAACAAAACAGAAATTTCAGGCACATGCACAAAGATATCAAGTAAGGAGATGTTTTACCAGATTATTTATTTTTTAATCTAGTAACGACTCTAAACTATCTTTCAAGATTTTTAGCCATCATAAAATTCCAAGTGCATTTCACCACGACACATTTATGGGTGCTAGTCAAGTGAGGAATTATACTTCAGGAAAAGTTTACCTCTTTTTTCCCAAAATCACCTCCAGGATTCATGGTTGCTAAGATGCGAAACTTTTTCCCAGCTGTCAACAGTTCTACCTCACTATCCTTGTCCTCTATGCTGCTCCCCTTTTCAGCTAATACCAGAGACTTTTCCACTTCAAGGACACTAGAAGACAGAAAGTCAAGGATTGAATCAGAAAGGGTTTACTCCTCATATCTTTTGGTCTTAGCTGTTTTTTAAAAGAGAAAAAAAGAATAACAACAACAACAACAATAATAATAATAATAATAATAAAGCTGGGCAAAGTGGCTCGTGTCTGTAAGCTTCAGCCTATGAAGTGGCTGGGGCTAGGGATCGTGTTTTGAGTCCTGCTCGCGACAACACAGCGTGACCTAGTCCCAAAAAAATAGCTGGGCATGGTGGCGCACATCTGTAATCCCAGCTACCTGGGAAGCTGAGGCTGGGGATCGCTTAAATCTGTGGTACCACGGGCAACATGAGCCTGAGGTTCCACGGGCAAATAGTGAGACCTAGTCTTAAAAAAAAAAAAATTAAATTAAATTAAATTAAAATTAAATAAAATAAAAAATATCAAAGTTATCTCCTCAGTTGCATTTTCACTTCACTTACTGCTTTCCTAACATGAATTTTAAAATGGATCATTTTTCCAATTTCAGTGAAATAGGATATTTCTTGTTAAAAAAAGAAATTTCATTTTCCATCTTATACCCTATATAATGGCATTTATTCTAACAGGTATCTTACAATGTTCATGGCAGTATACAGAGAAGCAGAAACAACCCAAATACCATAAAGTGGTGATTGCATAATAAAAAAAAAAAGGGCATATCTACACAGTGAAACACTGTTAGGAATAAAGAGGCTGCAACAGGGATGAACTTCAAAATATCAGCACAAAGTGAGAGAATAAAATTTTGAAATATGATAAAAAGACAAATCCATGGAGATAGAAAATAGATTAATAGTTGCCTGGAGTAAACAACTGACAGTTAATCAAAACAGTAACTGGAAGGAAGGACCACCCCGCTCCCGGGATAAAGGAAATGTAAAATTGGATCGTAGTAGTGCCAAGGTAGAAGTTTTCTAAAACTGATGAATTACACATTTATAAGGACTACTCTATGAGGTAAATTATACCTCAACAGAGAAAAAGGAATGCATATTAAGATTCATTTTAAAAAGTCTCAACAACCACAACCACTAGGACTCTAATTCTATTTAAAAAAAAAAAAAAGAATCAAGTAACGGCTACAAAATTTGACTTAATTTTTTTTTTTTTTTTTTAAGTTTAGGCACACTGCGTTAGCCCTGCCATTCCATTTCTCTGATTACTGGTAGTAAAACAGAAAAACTAGATCTCAATGGAGTCCCTGAATGTCAAAGCCAAAAGAAACAGTAACTCATTACTCCCTTTAAACATTTACATTGAACCTACAGGACCATGACTCTGCACAAGAGCTAATACCTATAAGAACTGGACCTGCAAAAACATTAAAACCCAGGGCAGACCTCTCAAGCATGTACCTGTTGAGTCTTTCCAGGACAGAGTCATCAGCCAATGAGATCTCATCCAAGAGAAAAAAGCCATCTTCCTTCATGGCCAGAACCAGAGGTCCATCGTGCCATTCAAAGAGCTTGGATGTGTCAACTTCTTCCTACAGTTTGGGAAGGAAAGGGATTAAAGGGCAAATGGCTCCACCAGACAATACTCATGTAGGCAGCTGGTATCTGCTGGGGTAAAGTGGTCACTGTGAAGGGGCCTGGGAGAAAGGAATAGATCCTGTAGACTATGATGTCTATTAACAGTGAATATTTGAAGATAAGAGGTACACATACATCACACATGGAATGAAAACTGCACCATAAACAGTGCAGTGGCCTGCTAACTCATGCACAAACAACCGCAATTCTTTGACTACATTACCATTTTGCTACTGAACAAACCTTGTCTTTTGACTTCTGTCTTACTGGCCGCAGCCCCCCAAGAAAGTCGGACGTCTCCATGTGTAAATGGCAGTTAACTGAGAATAATTTCTGATTTGCCAAGGCTGCAAACACTTGACAGATAGTAGTTTTCCCACACCTGTCAAGAGACACACACTGAATTGACAAGGTACATGAGTTCCATATACGCTCCCACAAGCACCCGAGTCAGGACAAGAAGGGAGATGGAATGAGAGGCACAGCAGCAGCAGTCGGTGCCGGCCGACACAGGACCTCTGCAATCAAGACCTCTGCCCTTCCCCACAACCCCAACACCACACTACGCCCTTTATGCAGAATGACATGCTCTGTACAGTTTACCTCCTTTCCCAATTACCATCAAATACCAAAAGGGATGAGGGAAAAACCCAATCCTCACAGTACTTTCAAGAGACATTCTACCCTTATTCTGTTTGATTGTCACTGTTTAAAATAATTAAACAGAAAAGAAGAAGAAAAAAAAAAAAAACCAACCCCCAGTGATAATGATTCAAAAAATCACTTGTCCCATCAAGACAGTCTGGAAGTGGAAGAAAGTAAATCACAGTAGAGCTCTTCCTTGCTTCTTTAATAGAAAAAGGAAGACTGAGGAAGCAAAGGAAAAAAGTACAGAACTGCTTTGCTGGTGGGACTTTAGAAGATAACTCAAGGAGTCATACAGAAATGAACCCAGTTTTTGCACAGAACTTTACCCAGTGTCTCCAACCAGCAGCACTGGTTCACCAAATTCCAGCGCCCTTCCCACCAGCACCGCCAGTCTCCGCATGCCCTCCGTCCACACAATATGGCTGAACTTAGACTCCAATGTTGATATCTGAGTAGACAATTTACCTATCAAAGGTAGAATAAATATTTAGATTCCAGTATGAGACGACTCAATCCAATCTCTGAATAATCTGGCATACTTACTCAGCAATTTTAGGACATTTTCATTAGAAAAGAGGGATTGAGGACACAATTTTTTCTTAAAATGTTTTTCAAGGACATCTTGAATTACATTGACCTCCTCCTGCTTCCTGACTCGGCCAGCCAGAAGCATAAAACCTAAAAAAAATGAAAAGGTAGGAGTGACGGTACCAGGGGATGCTGAGACTACAGTGTGACAGCAGCTCTCATTGCTGTTAAAGGAGAGGACCTCTGAAGAAGTACTTTGAAAAGCTGGAAGAAACTATTACATCTAACTGCTGCTTTCCAGATACACCAAAATGATTTCTAGGGAGACCCCAATATAAAGGAATACATGTATGTGCCAAAAGAAACAGGCAGGAGATCTCTGAGTAGCTGTGTTCATAAAGCAGAAACAAACAAGGCAGAGAACTTCTCTTATCTCACTCACTGCTCCCCTCAGCAGTTGACTTAACTAAATAAACACCCCTTTTCTGTTCTCCACTGTCTCTGGTAAATTCTTTCATGCCCACACCTATCACCTACACTCCACAGAAGTTCTTCCCCATATTTGTTGGCCCAAATGGGATAGAATATGGAGACCAGGGTGTATATATGTATCTATACATCTATGTATATGTAAAGATACACCAAACTGAACATGAATAAAGCACTTCAACCATTTTATTGGGTGCCTCAATAACAAACTTCTTAAAAAACAAGTTCCCCAAATCGTTAACTATAAAAAAGAAAATAAAACTCATGGATTACTTTTATTCACTCTCCTTGCTTACTAATTACCCTATTAGTGACTCATCAGCACCTTTCAAGTTAGAAGATTCTGAAAGACAGTTCTATTCTACTAAGTAAAGGGAATGTTAAATTCTTCCCATGGATTAAACCATCTGAGAAGACTCAGATGATATAATTATCTACTAAAATTTTGATATTATTTAATCTATAAGTTTTCCGTGTCTCTAAGACACAAGTACAACTACATGAAGTCAGCACAGTGCAGTTAACTATCAGTACCTTTTACAACTATCTGTAAAAGGCACTGTATCATGTATCATGACCCAACATGACCATGGTCACCTAAAACAAAGGGTAAGAGAATCTTAGCAACCAGTCTATACTAGCACAGAGGCCTACAGATTTGAGTAGGGAAGCTATTTCTAGAATACTCAGTAACATGGATATATATGACCACAATCTAGAAAAGATAGATTTGAATTTAAAAAAGCTTGATATTTGACAAAATTCAGTTTGAGAGCATTTGATTGATACATACCATCATTGGCTAAATGCTGTAGCCAATCATACTCCTTCTCAGTCTGCTCAGCCCATCTATATCTTTCAGCCCATCGAAACAGATCACGAAGGGTAATGAAACCCTGTTTTCCAGCAAACACTGAAGAACTTCTTCGATGGGACTATTAAAATATCAAAACTGGAGTAAGCATTTTATACAAATCAACTTACAGAAAATTCCTAACAAATGTCATTAAAATCATTTCATTCCCCATATAACATTAAATTTTAAATGCAAGCAGACTAATCATCTTACGGGGAAAAAAACCCTCAAATTTATGTGTAATAAAATAAACAATGGCATTTCATGTCTTACAAGTCATAGAGAATGATGGCAACTATGTAGAAAGATTAGTCCCATGATGTATAACTTACTGGAAGTGTTAGTTATTATTAGTTTCTAGACAGTAATTTGATAATGCATACTTTATGATGAAGATTTTTAGCCCTATAAAATAAAATGAGTATTTTTTGAAAACCATTTGTAACTTTGTAGTTAACAAGATAGTCACACAGAAATTATCTCCTTAATTATGTGAAGGATGATAGCCATTTGAAAAACAAAAATTGTCAATGTCAAGCCCTAGTCTAGAAATGTTTTAAAATTACTCATAAATAGGAAACTTGCCATCACACAAAAATGTAGAAAATATTTAATGTATTGTTGGTTACAAAACAGAACAAAACCAAAAGATAGATATTAAAGAAAGCATTTTTAAAGTAAAAGCCTTACTGTCTTAAATGAACAAAAAGTATGAACTGTTGTTTCTTCTACCCAAAGGAGCTATCAAGATTTGATCAGCAAATATAATCAACACACTCCATTTGAAACTAAATATTAGAGATGAGATACCTGAAGATCCAGCATGACTTTAACCAACTTGCTGCAATAGGAGGGTGGCAAACTACAGCGCTTGTGCAAAATTGTTTCCAACTCAGAACTGGGCAACTCATCAAAGTGTAATTCCACAAACCGATTCCTGAAGGCTCTAGAAAGCACCTACGAAATGCACAGAAAGAACATGGTAAAGAGGCCTCTTCAGTTAACTTCCAAATTGCAGGTGCTGTCATTCACCACCAAAAGGAAAATCTTTCAACTGAGGCAAAAACATCTCAGTCTTACTATTCAATGACATCATAAATGGAAGGGGACAAAGGTGGCATACCTTTCTGCCTCCATAAAGTCCAGGGGGATTTTGGGTAGCAAAAAGCATGAAACGGGGATGTGCTTTAACAACTTCTTGTGTTTCTGTTATGAGCAATTCACGATTATCATCCAGTAGTCTGTTCAGTGCCTCTAATACATCAGTAGGAGCCAGATTTAATTCATCTAAAATAATCCAGTAGCCCTTTCTCATAGCATCAATAAGAATTCCTTCAAGGAAATAAATACTGAGAATTAATGCACAAATTAGTCCAAAGCTTTAAACTATGTTACATACAATTCAGTAAATACCAGACTATGATTCAATTTCAAATTATGTTAGTCTTTGCTGTAAATCTTGTCCCAAAATAATAGAATACTGAATTAAGGAAGCACAATTTTCAACTACAATGATTCCTTTCATTTTCCAGAAAGAGCCAAGGCTGACAAAGCTTATATATATCTTTACCTTACAGTTTAATTTCATTTAAATCATCACATTCTCATAGTTATTCTTAGCTATCCTCTGTTCAGTGCTTACTCCATTCTTTTAAGACTCCAAGAAATGACGTAGCAATTCAACAGCAATCTTAAAGCTTAGACCTGATCCTGGCTAATACAGGTGACAAGATCAGCAGAAGTCACAAGAAGCTGAACCTCTAACCATCACATCCCTTTAGTCATCATGTGTTTCAATTGAAAGTATATAGATTAGTTAGAGAAATGAATCTAAAGGAATAAGACTATAGCTTCAGCATGGAATAACCACCTACCTTCTTTAAAGACAAGCTTCCCTGAGGAATCAGATGTGTAACAACCAATGTATTCCTGGATATCTGTGTGTTCATGATTATTGATACGCACACACTGGTTACCACTAGCTGCAGACAGCCATCGGATCAGGCTTGTTTTACCAACTGATGTCTCTCCCTGAATCAGCACTGGATAGGTTCTGAAGAACAGCCAATAGAGCAATTTTTAAAAAATCAGAATTCAAATGCCAATAAGAAAAGCAACAAATTCATTATTTAACATCACTATAAAATAACAATTTAATAAACTCGTATACCACAACTGGAGTGTTTTTTTGGTTTTGGTTTTGTTTTTTCATTTTTGAGATCGGTCTCGCTATTTTTGCCTGTGGAACGGCAGGCTCACATGGCCCATGGTACCATGGACTCAAGTAATCCCCAGCCTCAGCTTCCCAGGTAGTGAGGATTACAAGGGCGCGCCACCACGCCCAGCTATTTTTTTGGGACTAGGTCTCGCTGTGTTGCCCTGGGCAGGACTCAAAACGCAATCCCCAGACCCAGTCGTGACTTCATAAACTGTCACTTACAGGCACACGCCACCGTGCCTGGCTTACCGGAGTGTTTCTTACACCCCGAGAGATATTTTTGTAAAACGGTCCCTCAGAAATTACTGAAGAAAGTAATTCTAATCTTTTTCACACTATTTGCAAGAAAAAAAAATGCTATCAATTAACAAAAAACGAGTGATGAGCAGTCATCAGCAAATACAGCCATTCAGTACTAGTCAATATAGCCTGCATCCACATCACAGCACCCAAAGGTGGAAGTGCCAACAACACTTCAGCAGCACTGGTGTAAAGACCATTTTTCACTTAGCCAAAGAGTGACAATAACAACAATAACAAAATGTCAAGGAAGATGTAAGAGTTGCCAGAGCCTATGCTGACAGAACTTCACAGCAGTGAGAGGAAAGGTCCACGCACCCTGCAGAGACCACACGGACTATGTCTCTCAGGTTCAGCTTGACTGAAGGTGTAAGAATGTACGTCTCATCTATTGTAGGTTCCTTGTCTCCCACCGAAATCCAATAGCCTTCGACCTGGATGAGCCGACCCCCTTTTGGTTCTGGAATAGGCTGAAAGACACAACATTGGGAGAAACAACTAATCTCATGACAACTATGAAATTCTTTGAGGAGCATAAAGCAGGAAAGTAAGTTGTCATCAAGAATTCTGCCTTGTTACAGATCTTTTCAACATTAAAAGCCACGAGTAAAATATTAAAATAACTTTGGAGAATAAGAAAACAGTAGCATGGGTTGATTTTAAATTTAAGTAAAAGTAGGTAGATTTGAGGGAAAATGTTGAAAAAAACTTCTCAGATTTCACTCAGTTCTTTTCTTTACCAACCAAAAACCCAAAGTATTTTGATCAAAAACACAAACTTCATATATACCATGTTCACCAAAAACATGGTACAGAGAGGAGGAATTTGCATTATATTCCTGATCCCCTAGAGGACATTAAAAAACATAACTGACCCTCTGGAGAAACTAAGCTACTAAATTTAAACTGGACGAAGGCATGATCTTTCAAAGATACAGTGAAAGTTATTGAGTTGATTTATACAAAACTTCACATATATTTACACTTATACATATACATATATAAATTTATACAAAAATTTATACAAAAAATTTGACCTGACAGTGGTCAAATCTGCTCTTACAGAATAAAAGCATTTAAGGCCCCGACTTGAAGTTAAAATTGTTGGCACTTTTATCCTTAAATTGAAATGAGGAAGAGTATGAAAAGGGGATCTCTATTAGGTTTCTGTCCTCTGTAACCATAAAAAACACATAAAGGCAAAATTAGCAAGCAGAGAAAAGACAGAAGGATAATCATCAAATCTTAAATGTTTTTACATTTAACCAGAAGTATTTATTCAGGTGTTTTTACACTTTTTGAAAGGGAAATAAGACTGAATCTAAAATAACAAATGGTAAGTTTCAGAGGCTCCTTCTTCCTATGCAGCAAGCAATGAACACATACATTTGTGAATTATTTTCCTTTGTTTCCCACCACAGTCCCATCAGTTCTATGAAATCCTGTTCAATCTCAAACGACCGGTATATGTAGTGAAAAACAATGATTTTAAATCCCATCAACAATCAGAAAGGAAATGCACAGATGAATTATGGCTCAATCATCCAACAAAATGCTATGTGAGCATAATCAAGTACATCACAGAAATCTCTGGTACAAAGATATAGCTAAGATATAGTCAGAAGAGGAGTTATACAATGCTATAAGATGGTCCCATTTATATCAAATATATTAGAATTTACGTTGATAGGCCCATCAGAATTTGACCAGAGTAAAATAATACACACATACACAATTTAGATGGAAAGGGCTAGATACAGGGGTTAGGGTACCAAAGACTAAGATAATTGGGAATATTTATCATCTATTGTTTAAGTGTTCTCCAAGAGAGTATTTTCTTATAATTATAGCTTGTTTGGAGGGGAGCGCAGCTACTTGTATACCCTCGACCGAAGAACGGTCTGTCTCTATTCGGAGAAGGCCATCCTCTTCGACAAAGCGCACAGCTTCAGGAGGGACGTACATGAAGTGGTGAGGGAGGAAGGGGACACCCACCTAGCTGGCCAGATCAGCCGAATCAACCCTGGCGATCAATGGAGTGACAGATGTCGCAGCCAGATCACCCTCACATCCGTATTTTCTTATAATTAGAATGTTGTTGTCAAAAAAAACAGTTGAAAATTGCGAATTCAGCCTTTTGTTGATGTTAGACAAAAAGAACATACCTGCTTTAGCAGACTTTTAATACTACCAGAGACAATGTGTTGACAAATGAGCTTCTGAACTGTTGGATGTGATGCCCTGTCAAGCTGTGTTAAGAAACCCAAACAAAAGCCCTGGAAAAAAACACAAACATATAGAGAACTACAGTTACTACAAAACACTACAAAAACACTTCTCTGTAGTGAGAGACTAACAAATCTTCATGAACAAAATTAAGCTCTTGGTTTCTGCTGGTTCTCAGAACTTTGAACTACAAGACGATAGAAAACAGACCAGGGTTATCTGGTATAAAAGGCTGTAGCATAATCTAAGTGGAAAGTACAAGGGAACAGCATGTATATCCCCACTCCTTCCTCTGAGTCTACCCAACAAGCTCCCATCCAAACAGAATTTAGAAAGACCTCATAGAGTGAGCGCTGGATGTTGCCACACGGATTAGAGGCTGCGAATCGTAGGGCCCGGCAGAGAGTCCGAAGGCTATAGTGTGGTCTGTGGCCAGTACCATCCACCAGTTTTGTCCCGGACTCTTTGCGCACAGCTGCGTAAAAGCTACAAAGGAGATGTAGTTCAAGAAATTTAATCAAGTAATAAACATTCATTATTTAATTGTTGCTCCCATTTCTCTATAGAAGGCCCAAAGTTTCTGGTATAGATTAGATGGTAAAGCTTACATACTATTTCTTTTAAAACTGGTCAAAATCTTATGCATTCTTCTTAAAATCTATTTGACACATATAGATCTTTCAAAATAATAAAATGGAGATCTACTAGTTTACTTTAGGAAATTCAAGTTCTAATTCCTCTATTAAGAAAATATTGATAGAATGATGAGAAGCTTCTGGTTCTTAAGGAAAAGTCAATGAGATGTGAAGGTCCTTTGCAAGAATATACTAAATCCAAATTCAGTGTTTCAGAGTCAGCTTTAACTTGAGAGGTAAATGAAATTCCTGGATAAACTTTAATAGAAATAAAAGCACATAGAAAATAAAAGTTATGGAGTTTTGAAAGTTTGTGGATAAAGGCAAGAAGATAGGATAATCATTGCTATAATCATTACCACACACAGTAGTATAGAAGAGGAAAAACACTTCAGGCTAAGAATTGAATTGTAAAAAATTCAACTGTTTATGAAATTCATGTTCAATTACTACAGGATTGAGTGGAACCAAGCACATGCTTCAGATGAAATTCTAAATTCTTGTCAAAATAAGGTTCTCCTGCCTGTTTACCATGTAGTTGCACACTTTTTCTCACAGAACCTACATTCCTAAAGTAGGATTCCATATATGGAATAAGCAGCTACCACGTATTAACATTTTTCATAAATCTGTTTTCAATAACTCATTTGTTATATCTTCAGCTTTTGGCATTTTAACTGTATATATTTACGCTGTTGTCAAAATATTCTCGGCTAACAAAAGGTCTTCCAAATTTAGAATGTGATATAACCATTCCAAAGCATTTTGACAAATACCTCCTTTATAAACTATTTAAATTAGGACTCTAAGTCTCTATTATCTAACTTCTATTTGTGTATTTTCCTTCACTCATTATAAATGAAAATTATAATACATATCTATTTATTGGTTACTGTCACATATGTAAAGATCCATGAAAACCAGAATTGTCTTTAAGGCTAGATCCCTAGCACTTGAACATTCAGCAATTATTTCTGTATTAAATACTTTTATAATAATATAATGCTTTTATATTAAAAAATACAAAATGCAAAGTAAAACTCTAATATGATCCTATTTCAAAAACTTTACATATTGTATATTTCCTTCTAGTGGACACAAAGAAATCTAACTCTGTGGTGTTTCATAATGACAGGATTTGTTTCTGACAGGGTCAGTATTAGAATTCAGGTCTCTAATATTAAGTCTGCTCCCTGCTACATGGCATACAAAAAAAACAGGAATTCAGACACACACAAAAATTATATCACTGTACCTTCTTCAATGAAGTCTCTCTTAATTCCAAACCTGACTCGATCATTTATATAAACTTCTTTTTCCTACATCTCATATAGTCAGTATTCAAATTACAAGTACGATTTTAAGATCAAAATATAAGCCATCTACAGCTCCAGAAATCAGAACTTTCAGCTACGATTACAGAGGTAATTAATTACAGGAGCATTATCTAATTAGTTACATAGTCTCATAAGTCATAACTCATAGTTTTCTATATAGTTTCTTTAAGAAATATAAAGCAGTTAATAAATTTCTAAATTTAAAATAGAAATCTAAATAATCCATCGGTCTTTCCTACTCAGAAGGAAAACAAAAAAGTAAAAACAAATTTACACAAAGTACACAATCACATCCAGATAACCTACTTTATGATTCCTTGTACTGTGTTCTTGCTCACACTCAATCCTCTTAGATAATCATCAATAAGAATTTGTAAGTCTTCTTTACTTTCTAGTTCTTCCACATAAAGTTCTGTGAACCTGTAAGAAAATTATTACATAATACACACTTTTTAGCAAATTAAACAACTATTCTGCCTATGAAAAAATACAGAAGACTATGTACGCTCATTTTGCTTTCTTGTGGTATCAATATAAAAGCCTATCAAGTAGATACAAACTGATAATGAAAAAAAAATAATGCAACTATTAACAAAACACTGCCATTATTACTTATCTGCAATGAAATCTTCTGTAAATCTACCTTGTAAGAAAGAGTAAGAAAAATAAAACCCTTTATCCTCATTTACAGTTGTTTTTGATCCTAAGTACATGTAAAAAAATTTTATGCAACAGGAGGAAAAAAAACAGTTGCGGTAAAGGAGAATACATACTTTAATGCAATTTCTAAAATTTTCCTCAGAAGACTTTACTTTTATAACAGAGGGACAGATCTAATGGTATTTTAACTATTTTAAAACTGAAAATTCAACAAAAGGTTACTAAAAATAAACATGGTTATTAATATTTTACTAAATGCCACATGCATAAAATACCAACAATTAAATGTCTTGTTCATATCAGCCAATGTTTAGTGATAAAAACTGAAACCTAAAAGGCCTTTTATAAATCTTTAAGCTCATCCATCCAAAGAGGACTCTGTTCCAAAAATGTACTTAGACCACTGTAAGTTAAATTTTCATGTGAAATTTTACTAACAGTTGCACTGCTATTTAAAGGTGCAAAGACTTATTTTTAACCATCTCCATGAATCATTATGTGTCATACTAACAACCCAAAGAAAAAAGTATTTTGGGGGGTCCCCACACTGCCACCACCTACAGAAAGTAGAAGAGATATGCTGCAGGTAAGAAGCTAATATTCTGCTATCAGAGATCATGGAATTTCAAGCATCATTATGCAGTTCTGTAAGCAATAAATAAAATTTAGCAAGCAATAAATAACAAGCTCATTCAATATCTGTAAGAACTAGGTGATGGCCCCCTTTTGTTTAATTTTTTAAATTAATTCTCACTTATTTAGTCTTTCTAAATTACACTAGATTAAAACACCATGCATGATCAGAAATATAAGAAGCCACCTCTTGGGCATATGCTGCCACACTTGCCTCCATGGCACCCACAGCTGCCCACCACAGTGGATGGAGCACCTCAATACTTCCCCTCCACCCTTCCCTATTTCCTCCTTCTCTGGTAGCCTCAGTTTGATAGATTCTCTCACCTGTTTCTTATTCCTGGTGGGAGGTTTCTTTTGCCCACATCAGTAGCTGGATTCATACAGGCAAATAAACGAAAGTCAGGATGACGAGCCAGTGGTTCTGTCAAGAGAAAATGATAGCTTTTCAATACCTTGTAAGCATAAGTGATCAGTCACAGGGCCCCAGAACAAGACCATAATCTACCACCACAGAATTCCAAGCTGAGTAACCCGGTCTCAGGTTCAGCAAAGTTGGTGCTGGTCACTCAATTCATCATTCCCTGTCCCAAGCCCCAATGAAATCAGCCTCCACACCTAGGTATACCTGATTTAATTTTATGGTGCCATTCCAACTTTTACAGTACTGTTGTTTAGTATTATATATCTTTCTCATCTAATTCACCATGTAATTTTGTAAGTGAAGGTGCATGTTTATCACCCACTATTCAAATGACTTGACAAAATGTATTATTACCCTGCTTTGTATTCCTCATGCCACTTAACAACTTAAGTGGCACTTAAATTTACAGAAAATTTAAATATAAGAAATACCAACGCTGATAACTTGGTTTATAACACTGTTTATGATTCAGAAATATAAAGTACCACCCTCATCACTGGAGACCCATACATCCACTTACCCAAAAGAACCTTACTCTAAAGAAGCTAGAGTGCCCAGTGCCAGGTCAAACATTCTGGGGATCAAGCTACCTGTGTCTCCACGATCCAGTAATACCAGGGAGCCAGAAGATCCTTCAAGTAAACCACTGAGGCATTCTAGTGTTTCTGGGGCAGCCAGATTAATCTCATCCAACAAGATCCACTCTCCTTTTTTTACAGCTTGAGCTAATGTACCCTAGAAGGTGAAGTAAAAGCAAATGTTAAGAATGAGATCAGACCATGAGCATTCTAATATCAGACACATAACTCAATCAAAAGTCTGCTGTGGCTTTAATACAGACCCTTTTTATGGTTGCTTAAGGCTATCAAAATGAATCTCTCCTCAGTCCTAGTGTACTGGTTTTAAATCTTCACATACCTTTGTCAAGAGCAGTGACATCTACAAGCTTTCCAACTGACTTAACATCAAAAACTGAAATAGTTAACCTGAATTATACTTCTGTTTACGTGTATAACTCAACAAAGAATATGTCACAAATTTAAATTTGAAAAAATATTAAACTCCAGTGCAAGGCCTTCAAGGAATGAAATATACACTCAATTTTGAGTACTTAACATTATAATTGGTGATTTAAAAAGTCATATAAGATTGAATACTGATGACCAAACTACAATTATTGTAATTGTCTGCACCAATGGAAATGTGGGTGAGTGAACTTTTCTATCAGAATACCACCACTAATAAGATTTCCACCTTCTTTAGGGAGTGTTCTAAAGAGTGCCACAAAAACACTTGAAAGAAAAATTAATCAAGCTTAAGACATTAGCATTTAACTAAGTTGATCTTTCCTATGGGGTCACAGGACAGAAAATAGAGTATGCATGCCCTGGAATCAAAAATGGGCACAAAACTGAGCATACCCAGGGTCCTCTCTCACTGTTTCCTGCCTTCCTTCTTTTTCTTTCTCTCTCTGTCCCCTCCCTCCCTGCCACACCACATACACACAGAGCTAGAGTTCACTAGTTGTCCTCCAACTGCGTATTTAGAAATAAGGATGCTTATCAAGAGCTTATAATTTCCATAAAGCTCATTTTTCAGAATCTTCACCCGAAAGTATTATTTCATTGCTTATTAAAACATCGACAGCAGCCAAGCACGGTGGCTTGTGCCTGTTAAGCTTCAGCCTAAGAAGCGGCTGGGGCTAGGGATAGCGGTTCGAGTCCCACTAGGGGCAACATAGCGAGAGACCTATTTCCAAGAAATAGCTGGGTGTGGTGGCACATGCCTGTAATCCCAGCTACCTGGGAAGCTGAGGATGGGGATTGGTTGAGTCTGCAGTATCCTGTGCAATGAGAGCCTGCGGTTCCACAAGCAAAAATAGCGAGACCTAGTCTCAAAAAAATAAAAAATACTTCAGCCTATGAAGCGGCCGGGGCTAGGGATCGCGGTTCGAGTCCCGCCTGGGGCCCATAGCGAGACCTAGTTCCAAAAAAATAGCTGGGCGTGGTGGCATGCGCCTGTAATCCCAGCTACCTGGGAAGCTGAGGCTGGGGATAGCTTGAGTCTGTGGTACCCCAGGCAACAAGAGCCTGCAGTTCCACGGGCAAAAACAGAGAGACCTAGTCTCAAAAAATAAATAAACAAACAAACAAACAAACAAACAAATACATAAATAAAACATTGACAGCAAACAGAAAAAAACATCAATGTGAAGAGAATACAAAATAGCGGCCCTTCCTAAAACTTTCATTTTGCATCAGATCAACATTCCCCTAAGCCACAAAACAAAGTACCTCCACAAATGCAAAGAGTAGGGCATTTTCAGTCATCTTCATCTGCTGTTCAGCATGACTAAGCCTAAGACCAAATGCTTCCCATTTCTCTTTTAGGAGTAAGCCTGGAAAAGAATAAGACAAGAACTTAACACCTTGTGTTTTAATATTTATAAAAACTTAAGTACACATAAAAAGCATATGATTAACAGCTGTTTGGAAATACAATGTAACATTACCACACTGATGAGAAAAAATGTCAGCCAATAACAAAGGACACTCTTTGAAGACCTGTTCTCCACGTTTTTGCTTAAAGTTGTAGTTGTCAAGAAATTATTAATAACCATGAGGACTTACTGTAAACTTTTTCTAGGGAAGTGTGACTACTGACCCAATAAGTAGAATCTGCACATGAACATTATTGACTAATTTTTACGGAAATCATACCTAGAAACAGAAGCAGCAACACTTTAAAATTACTTATTAGTCATCTTTGTTCAAGGCCTATGAAGCTCCAAATGCAATGTTTAATGCTTCTAATTCTGTTCAGACCCAACTGCACAGTAAGA
Source organism: Uropsilus gracilis (assembly GCA_004024945.1). Classification (NCBI taxonomy): domain Eukaryota; kingdom Metazoa; phylum Chordata; class Mammalia; order Eulipotyphla; family Talpidae; genus Uropsilus; species Uropsilus gracilis. The sequence continues at coordinate 994 of PVHY01016369.1, read as the reverse complement.
ATTCCTCTCACAAGGTTGCATTCTTACCAGTTTCATTGTCTTTTTCATCCTTGCTAACAGCTGACTTGTGCACATGCTGCATTAGTCTCAGAAGATCATGCCACCGTTTCTGCCTATAACAGGTCTGAATGTGACCCAAAAAGGTAAAATTTTGTTTCTTGGAAAATGTCTGGGCAAAGAGTCCTTCAAATGCCTCTCGAAGAGGTAGCCAAATAAGCTTGTGGTCCACTGGTTTGTAACTGCAACAAAAGGTCAATGCATAAACCTTGGAAGTTAACAGAAATTAAAAAGCACACTCAGAACAAGCCTACACTTGTAGAAATAATTTAAATGTATCTTAGTTTTAAATTTTCGTCTATCTTCACCACTGCAAGTGTTTGAAGAACCTATACTAAAGGCTAACAGGTTCACGATGGATGTATTTCTTCTTCCACCTTATCAGACAGCTCTATTTTTTTGCAATTTTCTCTGTAAGACAGGGCTGATTCATATTAAATGTATTGATTTAATGAAGCTCATCTCTGTATACGTGTACCATGTGTGGTACCTGCTGCCAGATGGAATAGGCTTGCATACACCACCCGCAATACATGACAGAGTAAATGTGTTAAAACTAAATGAATAACAGAACTATGAAAAAAGTTGAAATTCCCATTTAGGCAGTAAGAGGCATGTCATTTATTTTGCTACAACACTTAAATTAACATCATGTATAGAATGTAATGATGAACCATGTTTTATGAGATTGACCTAAGTTTTCAGAATATTATAAAAGGAAAAATACTTAAACATTAAGTGAATGTAGCAAGTATCTTCTGAATTGGTGGTTAGGACCAGGACATTGCACCCTAAGGATAATAATTGGAGAGAAAGCCAGGCACCGTGGCTCGTGCCTATAAGCTTCAGCCAATGAAGTAGCTGGGGCTAGGGATTGTGGTTCGGGAAACATAGCTCAGGGCAACACAGCGAGACCTAGTCCCAAAAAATAGCTGGG
>PVHY01016368.1:0-33879 GCA_004024945.1 Uropsilus gracilis | reverse complement strand
GGAGTTCCTACCCGCGGCGCCAGGTGCGAACCGGCCGGGCCCCGCCCTCGGCGGCCGGGCGGGGGCTGCCGGCCGGGCGGGGCTCTACATAAGCGCTCGCCCCGCCCCGCCCCGCGCCGCTGGGAAGCAGCAGTCGGCCGAGCCGGAGACCGGGGCGCGTGGGGCTGCGTGGGCCTGGCCCACACCCTCACCAGGTAGGGCTCTGGGGAGGGAATGGGTGTAGGGACCACGACAGATGGCGGAGAGGGAGGGAGAGCGGACGGGGCAGAGGGACACAGAGGGCCGGAGGGACAGAGGGAGGACACAGGGCAGAAAGGAAAGGACCCAGGGGTGCAGGCTGGGCGCGGGGCAGAGGGACCCGGCATGGGGGAGGAGACCTCCGCCTGAGTGTGGGGGCCGCGAGGGCGACACGGTGACTGTCACAGCCCCACCTCCCACCCTCGAGGGTCCCCCGCACTTAAGAAGGGACTGCATTTCTTGAGCAGCCCCCTTCCCCTGCCAGCCGGGCACATTCACTCTGGTTTCTCTGCCTGCGCTGTGCCTGGGGACAGAGGAGTCAGGGTCCCTCACCCTGCGGAACCCTTAGGACTCACCGCCCAGGAAGGCAGGTGCTCAGTCCCTGAGGCCCAGGGAGTCTCTGCTGCCCGCTACTTCTGACCCCTGACCTCTGCCCTCCCCAGGCCGAGGAGGCACCATGTGGCGAAGTCTGCTGGGGCTGCTGCTGTTGCTGCTGCTGTCTGGCGAGTCGGCCCTGGGCGCATGGCAGGGTCGGCAGGGTCGGCGGGGTCGGTGGCGCCGGGAACTGGCACCTGCTCTGCACCTGCGGGGCATCAGGGATGCAGGTGGCCGGTACTGCCAGGAGCAGGACCTGTGTTGCCGCGGCCGCGTTGACGACTGTGCCATGCCCTACCTGGGCGCTACCTGTTACTGTGACCTCTTCTGCAACCGCACCGTCTCCGACTGCTGCCCTGACTTCTGGGACTTCTGCCTTGGCGTGCCACCCCCTCTCCCCCCCACCCCAGGTGGGCACCAGGAGGGTGGGTCACTTTGTCAGCCCCAGACCCAGCAAGGTCCGGGGACAAAGCTGATGGACTGACATTTCCAGGGTGGGCTTTGTAGAGTTCGGGAAAGGGGCCCTGGACCCTGCTCCATTCTCTGCCCTCTGGGAAGTCCCTGCTCTGTTCGCACTTGAATCTCTCCAGCCATACTCAAAGAGAAAAGCTCCCAGCCCGCGGGATTCTAAGCTGCCCTTTCTCCCAGTCCTGTCTTCATCTGTACTTGGAAGGTGCTGGCCCTGCCTGCTGACTCACCCTTGGGGTGATAAAGCACGCAGGGGTTGGTCAGGGTCACCTGAGCCACTTCTCTGTCTTTGCTCAGACTTCTCTACCCCTGCCATGACTGCTACCAGGCACCTGGGAGCTTCCTGCCTCCAATCTGGTCCTGCCTCAAGTCTTCACTACCACCCTTTCCCATGCTTGACCTTGTCCAGTAGGAGAATTGCTTGAATTCTTCCCAGAATCCTGTGGGGCCGCAGGTGTGAGACTGTATGTGGCTTGTCATGCCAAAGCACTAGGCTATCTACTTTAGGGGAGAGTCCTCTCCTTTGGGCCTCCACATCCCTACTACAGCCTTCCCATTCCCCTCTCCAAGCTTCCAACTCACTTAAATAGCACAGGAGTTAAGGTATGTGGGTAGCCAAGGAAGCAGGAATCCAATCACTGACAAGCTTCCCAGGTAGCAGTTGGTGCAAGACACCTTGAGTGTTAGTTCCAGTGAAGGCTGGTGTGTGTGTGTGTGTGTGTGTGTGTGTGTGTGTATATGTGTGTCTGGGGTGACTGACCTCTGAGGATCTGGCCATCTCAGCCCTTCACCTCTGGTTATGAGATCCATTTCTCTTCTCTTCCCTCCTCCAGGATGTATGCATGGGGGACGCCTCTATCCGATCTTGGGAACCTACTGGGACAACTGCAACCGTTGGTGAGTGTTTGGAGTTTGGAGGGAGCTTGCCTTGTGGGTCCTGTGGCTGTTGGACTTGGTTCAAATCCCGTCTCCAGACCTTACCTGCTGGGGGCAAGTGCTTTTCCTTCTCCGGGCCTCAGTTTCCTCCTCTGTAACATGAGAAGTGTCACACTGACCACATCACATTTTATAAGATGGCCGACTAGCCATGCCTGACCCCCCATGCGCCCTGAGCTGGGACTCCTCTCCCGCCTCTCCTGGATGAGGCTGGGCTGCTGCTCTCCCAGGTCTATTCTATGTCAAGGGGGGAGTCCAAGAAGGGGGTGCCAGGAAGGAAACCTCCAGCATCCGCTGCCCCTGGACCGGATAAGGGTCAGGGATGGCTGAGCTGGACGCTGGCCTCCCCATAGCAGGGCTTTCCCTGAATGTGACCCCTCCCCCTCCCATCCTCCTGGCAGGAGGATGAAGAGCTCAGGGGTGCCCTGTTCTATCCTGAGGTCTGAGATGGGTAGTGAAGAAGCGCTGAGTGGAAAACCTTGCATGACTTTATGGCAATAATGGGGACCCTGTGACTTAGTGGGGGGCAGGGGGACCCCGCACCCACGCTGCCCCATGCCCTTTTTGCTTGGGAGGAGCAGAGTTCTGGAATGCATTACCCAGAAGTGTTTCCATTGCCTCACTGGCATGAGGGGCGCCTGGGTCACAGTAAGAGTGGGGACTCGTGCATCTCAGCAGACATCTGGGTGAGAAAGACTGTGTGTGTGTGTGTGTGTGTGAGAGAGAGAGAGAGAGAGAGAGAGAGAGAGAGAGAGAGAGAACTCTGTGTGTGTATGTCTGCTGAGTGTGTCTGCATGTTCTGCCAGGCCAGATAGGATGCCTTTGGACACCAAAGAGTTAACTCCTGTCCCTGGGACATGGACCCCTCTGCATAGATCCTGCTACCAGTCCTGTCTAGACCTGCTCACCAGCCCTTAGGGGCACAAGGGGAGGAGACAGGAAAGAACTGACCAGCCCACTGGCCTCCAGGCCAGCTGTCCCCTGCACTGGGCACCTGAGGAGGGTGCAGGGTGGTGTCTGTGGACTTTCCAGGCTCTGAGCCCTCGAGGGATACCTCGACAGTGCACATGGGGAAGAGGAGGGTGAGGGGGGGCCTCCTGCCTGCTCAATCTCCTCCAGCCCTTCCTGAAAGTATCCGCCAGCTCAAGCTGGCTCAAGCCCAGTCATACCGGGCTTGGTCCCCTTGAGGCTCCTTAAAAGGCAACATTGGAGGCGGGAGCCTCTGCTGGCTTGGAAAGAGGCAGCTGAAGCATCTTGGAATAGCAAAGGTATGCGCCTGTTAAAGCATGGGCATTCATAGCATTCATCTGCCCCATGGACACCCATTTATTAAACACCAACTGTGTGCCAGGCGTGGTGCGGAGATGCAGCGGAACTCCTTGCTCCTCCGGCTTGGGCAGAGCTTCTGGTCCAAAGGTGACAAACCGTGCACACAGACACCATCGCAACCTGCTTGTGGGTGTGATAGGGGGAAAGCGGGAATCAAGGGGATGCTGGTTTAGAATGGGGTAGGGTGAGGTGAGAACAGGCTTTTCAGGAAGGACATCTATGCTGACAGTAGAGCGATGGGTATCAGAGAGGAGTGGTCCGGGCCTGGGGGCAGGCAGGGAGACAAGGTGGGAGCCCGGGGCAAGCAAGGAGGCCGGAGTGCCTGGGATGGTGCTCCTGGAAGTCAGAGCTGTGAGATGCAGGCAAGGGGCCAGAAGAGGGGTCAGCCATGTCCCGCGGGGCTTGTAAGTGGTGCTGGGATTTTGCATTTTGTCCTCAGGGGCATGGGAAGCCACTCGGAGGACACACTGATGTGCATTGTTCAGAGATGGCTCTGGCTTCACGGGGCAGTTTGGGGGGATCCTAAAGAGGCAGGGAGCTTGGTTAGGAGGCCACTGCCATGGTCTGGATGGGAAGTGAAACGCAAAGAAGACAGACTCAGTCTTCCATGATGTGCCCCCCTAAGACCTGCGGATGGGGGAGCAGGCCAGCAGAAGGGTGGGGGCCCCACTCAGAGTTCTGCTTTGAGTGCCCAGAAGGATGTGGTGCCATGTCTGGGTCGATAATGTTAGGGGAGGAGCAAGCTTGGGGAGGCAGTTTCAGTCACTCAAGTCTGGGGTGGCAAAAGTCCCATGTAAAGGACTGTCAGGAGGCCAATCAGCTACCAGGCGGGAACTCGAGAGAAAAGAGGTTCTGGTAAGGAGACAACACAGTAGCTAAGAATTCTGAGCACTTAATGATGGGCCAGGGCTTGTGCTAAGTGCTTTACAAGCCTGCCCTTTCACCCCTGGAAGGGCAGTACTATCGGTAGCCTCTCTTTACAGACAAAAGTTAAATAACTTATCTGAGGTCACAGGACTTGTCAACTCAGATCAGAGCCCAGGATTTGAATCTCAGAGCCTGTGGCTCCACTACACTGCCTCATTCATCGACCCGTCCATCTATCCACTCAACAGATAGTCATTGGGCACCCACAATTTGCTGGGTTTTGTAGGTACTAAAGAAACCAAACAATACCTGCTCTCAAGGACTTTGGAGTCTATAAGGAAACAGACATAAGCAATATAAATAGCTAAACAGAGTTGGAGGATGATGACATGCTAAGGGAAAAAATGAAACAGGAAAGAGGAGGATGTTGACCTTAAGATAAAACGGGCAGGGGAGGCCTTCCCACGTGACATTCCATTAAAGACCTGGAAGAAGTAAGAGGGAGCCACAGAGGTGCCGGCGGGAGAGCAGCTCAAAGGCCCTGAGGCAGAGCATGGCTGGTGCGAGCAGTCAGGATCAGCCAGCTAGGGCCTGGGGAACCGGGACTGAGGAGGGGGACAGGTGGACAGGGCCCTGTCTGCACGGGGAGGCCCTGGCTCTGTGATACAGAGCCATTGGGGAGTTCTGGGCAGGGGGGCCACATGTGGCTTGGGCTTAACAGGGTCATGCTGGCAGCTGTGTTGAAAATATACTGAAGGGGGTGCAGGGCAGAATCCAGGGTCACAGTGGGGAGCTGTGGCATGATCCTGGGGCAAGGTGACTGGACTGTGATGAACGCAGGGGAGAGCGAGAGGTGGTGTGGATGTGTTTCTCAGGCAGAGACAACAGGATTTGCCAACGGATTGGATCTTGCTCATGAGAGGGAGTCTAGCGGACTCAGGTTTGGCCTGAGCTCTAAGAGGGAGAGGGGCATCTTCTGAGGAGGAGTGGGGGAGGGAGGAGGAGGTCAGGACTTCAGCTGGGAAGCATTACATTTGCTCTGTGGTTTGATGCCCCAGTGCGGGTAAATAGCAGCAAGATACTTGAAGCTGGAGTTTAGGGAGAGATCTGGGCAACAGGGAAAACTTGAGAATCATGAACCTGAAGTTCACACTGAAAACTTCCAGGCCTGGATGGAATCATCTAGAAGTGCCCCCAAGAGATGCTAGTAAAGAATCTCAGGCTCATGTTGACCTCTGAGCTCTCACATTTCAGAGTACACTGAGCCCCTCACCTGTTCCCTCCCTTCTGTCCTCACCAGCACTTGCCAGGAGAAGGGGCAGTGGGTGTGTGACCAGGAGCCATGCCTGGTGGACCAAGACATGATCAATGCCATCAACCAGGGCAACTACGGGTAAGACCTTGGAAATGGCCTTGGCGGGCATGCTGTCACACACACACACACACCCTTGCCTGAGATGCATGTAAGACCTTGGAGATGGCCTTGGCGGGCACACTGTCATACACACACACCCTTGCCTGGGACGCATGTCTTCCCAGCACACCCACTCTCAGATGTTACTCATGTGTACACTTAGCCAGTGTGTGCCTCTTCCACCCACACACATGCACCCCGCAGCCCGGGCAGGTCTGTGACTTCCTCCCATCTCCTCTCCTTTAGGTGGCGGGCTGGGAACCACAGTGCCTTCTGGGGCATGACCCTGGACGAAGGCATTCGCTACCGCCTGGGCACCATCCGCCCACCTTCCTCTGTCACCAACATGAATGAAATTCACGTAAGTTCATCCTTGCCGTCAATCCTCCCACCTCCACGTGACCTGGGGCCCTGGGCCCAGCTCCTCCAAGAACCTGGGCCTGCCCCCCCCACCAGTCCACTGTGTGTCTCTGGGTGATTCACTCTCCTCTGCTTCCTGCCCGGAAGGACCGATGCTCAGATCTTGAGTTTGTGGCCCCAGCATCCATGCTTCCTCGGTGTCCCCAGCCTGGGAATGATGCTGTTGGTCCCAGTCAGGCTGGACCAGGGCCCCAGGGGCCAGGAGGCCTTAGCATTTTGAGATGGGAGGGACAGATAATCCTCCAGTTCTGGCCAGAAAGCAGCAATTCGCAGAAACAAATGCTGACTCAGGGGACACCCAAGGGAGGAAGGGGCTTCTCTCCACCAATGGGGCCTTCTGGGGGAGACATGGGAACTAGACCCAGAACAGTCAGAGGGGAAGGAAGGGGCGCTCGGGCAGGGCGGGACCAAGCTCACGCTGGCCTCCATCCACTGGTAGCAGGCAAGGAGGAGTTGGGGACACCGAGCAGCCCCCCCTCCAGGGGACGTCAGCGCAGTCCCCAAGCAGTTTCTGCCCTGCCCTTGCTCCCCAGGGCCTCTGCCTATTTTCTGCTTCCTGCTCTTTGCCTTGGCAATCTGCCAGATCACTAGACGTGGTTGTTTATTCTCTCCCCTGCCTTTTGGGGCCTGAAGTCCAAGGTCCTGATGGGAAGGATGTGGCAGATCAGAGGCGCAGAAGAGGAAAGAGACAGGAGCTGGGGATGGAAAGTGGGGAGGCCGTGACCTCCCACTTCCTGTTCCTGGCCTCAGTTGCTGCCTCTGTTAAATAGTACTGACGTTAGGGAGGCTCTCAGAGGTGCCACGTCTTCCACCGCAGTTGAGGTGGAAGGCTCGGCCCTCCCAGCAGCAGGAGGACTCAGGACTGAAGAGGACTCCAGCAAAAGGTGCTGGACTCGCGGTCACCCTTGAGGGGGCCTCTTTCCCCTTGAAGCCAGGGCAGAGGCAGAGGCAGGAGGCAGCGAGAGTAATGTTTGCCTTGCAGACGGTGCTGAGGACAGGGGAGGTGCTGCCCAGGGCCTTCGAGGCCTCTGAGAAGTGGCCCAACCTGATCCACGAGCCTCTTGACCAGGGCAACTGCGCAGGCTCTTGGGCCTTCTCCACAGCAGGTAGGTCCAAGGGCTGGGGCGGGCCGGAGGGCCCGGAGAGCCAGAGCCTGAGCGCCTTGATCGTCTCTCCGCCTCTTTTCACCAGCTGTGGCTTCCGACCGAGTCTCCATCCACTCTCTGGGACACATGACACCTGTCCTGTCCCCCCAGAACCTGCTGTCTTGTGACACCCACAACCAGCAGGGTTGCCGAGGTGGGCGTCTGGACAGTGCCTGGTGGTTCCTGCGCCGCAGAGGGTGAGCAGAAGGGGACACAGGCAGGGAGGGGCTGTGGGGGGAGGCGGGAGGGAGACAAAGGCACGTCCAGGCCAGCTGTGTCATGCTAACTCCACCCTTGCTTCTCTGCCGCCCCCAGGGTTGTGTCTGACCGCTGCTATCCATTCTCCGGCTCAGAGAGAGCTGAGACTGACCCTGCACCTCCCTGCATGATGCACAGCCGGGCCATGGGTCGGGGCAAGCGCCAGGCCACCGCCCGCTGCCCCAATAGCCATGTCCACGCCAATGACATCTACCAGGTCACTCCTGCCTACCGCTTGGGCACCAGTGTAAGTCGGTACTTGATGAGGGGGCAGAGGCAGGAGAGCTGGAAGGTTGCCTACAGATGGAGCCTCACCCCTGATGGCTACTGTCCCCTCACCCCCACCCTCAGGAGAAGGAGATCATGAAGGAGCTCATGGAGAATGGCCCTGTCCAAGGTAAATGCCCCTCATTCTGCCCCCTGGCTCCCAAAGCTTGCGCTGCTGGAAACTACTCCTGGTGGCACAAGTTGGGGGGCCATGTTCCCTGTCCTAGAGGGGACACCTAGGGTCTTGGGACAGAGGCACTCCGGGTCTGGGCATGATCTCCAGACTTGGGTTTTGGTGCTCATGGGCTGAGCTGACACTTTGCCCTATGCCTGCAGCCCTCATGGAGGTACACGAGGACTTCTTCCTGTACCAGGGTGGCATCTACCGACACACACCAGTCAGCCTTGGGAAGCCAGAGCAATACCGACGGCAGGGGACCCACTCAGTCAAGATCACAGGGTAAGGGGCTTGGGGAGGAAGGAGTTGGGGGCCTACAAGGGCGCTTTTGAGCCTGCTTGGAGAGGGAAAGGCTTCAGGTCCAGCTTCTGCTGGCAGGTGGGTGAGTACCATTCTCCCCCATCTCTGCCCTGCAGGTGGGGTGAGGAGACGTTGCCTGATGGGCAGACACTCAAATACTGGGTGAGTATCTGCGTGGGGTTCCCCGGCCGGCCCCTCTCCTTCCCTTGCCCATCTCTCCTCTCCTTAGCTCCACCCCTTCTCACTGCCCTTCTTCATCCCCAGACTGCTGCCAACTCCTGGGGCCCAAACTGGGGCGAACGGGGCCACTTCCGCATCGTGCGCGGTGCCAATGAGTGCGACATTGAGAGCTTCGTGCTGGGTGTCTGGGGCCGCGTGGGCATGGAGGACATGCGTCACCACTGAGGATGCGGGCATCACACCGGGCAGCTGGTAGAAGAGTTCTGAGTCTGAAACAGAGTCTGAAGCAGAGTCTGAGTGGAGCAGAGGGACGTTCCCGCTCTCCCACGTGAAGGAGCTGGGGTACAGGCACAGACAGGTGCCACAGGGCTAAACCCTCCCAGCAGGTTCCACGGACTCAGCGCCCCGCCTGGGATCCAGGGCAGGCTAGGCTGGCGGAGCCCCCAGACTTCCCAGTGGGGAAAGGGCAGAGCCTGGCCTGGTAGGAGTGGACCTGCAGACCCCAGGCCTACCACACCACGACACGAGACCATGGAAGCCAGGACACCCCCCCCCCCCAGTCTCCAGCCCACTACCCTACCCCCCCCACTCTTGTACTCCTACTCTTCAGAGATATTTATTTTTCTTTTCACTGTTCGAAAATAAAACCAGAGTATTGATATTGATAACTATAACCATTGTCCCCGGCCTCTCTGCCAGTGGAAGGCTAGGTCAGAACAAGGGTGGCACATGGTTGGGAAGCGGAAAGGACTGCCTGAGGCCTTGCTGTTTGGCGTGGCTGCTGGACTAGAAATCTTAGCTTCCATTCAGCCCTCCTCATCAGTGGCCCTGGGCGCTGACCCACTTGGCAGTGGGGCATGGATACCATGGCCTTTGGCCCCCAAAGAGACGCATGTTTCGTGGGAACCACATTTCAGACGCTGAGTCAGTGCTGCCTGAGAGGGGAGCCAACCCACGGATCAGCAGAACTGGCTCCAGCGCCCAGCAGGCAAGGGGGCATGGCCCCACAGAAGCAGGCCTCTGCCTCTGCCTCTGCCAATTAGTCTTTCTGAGGCACTCAGGCGAAGGGCTCCTCTCTTCCCAGTCCTGGGCCAGGCTTGCTGGGCCAGCCCTCTGGGCTCTGTGGTCTGGCACCTCCCTGAGAGCCCCAGGGCAGGCCTCTGCCTGGCTATTAAGGCTTTCAGGACTCACCAGGCAGCTTCCCATCGACTTCTGCACCCAGTCCCCAGCCAACTCCAGAGCCCTCACTGCTCCCAGAAGCCCTTCCACCCCAGCCACACCTGGACCCACTCGCGTCTTAAAGCCAAGGCCAGGTTCCTGCCTTCAGATGGTCCCTGTGGGGGGCTGCTGAGGAGCCAGGCGTTGTGCCTGGAACCCATCTTCACCCAAACCACTGCAGGACTCAGACACCCCCTCCTTGAGCTGGCCTCACCTGCCCTTTGACCCAAGAGTTCCCATTTCCCTGCCCAGGCGCCTTCCTTGCTGGAAGCTCCTTGAGGTTGAGGCAGGTGGCCCTGGTGCCCACACTTGGCCCCTGACCTGACCTGAGGTGACCTTGCAGTTTACAGAATGGCCGCGAGAAGACGTCCCACTCTTTCACCTCCTCTTCCCTCCCAGGACGGCCTCTCCGCCCATCCCCCCAGGCCCCTTCCTTCCAGCCCCGAGGCTGTGCCTGGGGAAGGGGCTCTCGGACCGCAGAGCCGCCCCGCCCCCAGCAGCTGGAAGGCCAGGGAGCGAGAGAGTAACCGTGTAGGCCAGGGTTGGGGGGGAGGTCCTCCTCCCGGGCGTGCAGCCCACCAGGGGGCGTCCCCGCGGGCCTAGCGGGCATCACCTGAAAGGAATGCGGGCGCCCGATAAGAGGCGCCTTTGTCTCATTTCCTGTTTGCCAGGACGTCCCGAGCCGGTCTCCCTCGTTGGCCTGCCCGGGCCCCAGAACCCAAGGCCGGCTGAGGTTCCTGAGGATTGCGACGGGTGGGGAGCCCCGAGGAGGGAGCCCCGGGGAGGGGCGACGGAAGCGGCCGCTCTCCACCCCCTCCTCGGCCGCGGCCGGCGGGACGCGCCCCGCTGCTCCCACCCCGCTGGAAAAATCCCGTGGCGGGACTGGAATTTTCTACAAGGACCTTTGGCGGAAGCCGTGGGGGAGGAGGAGGGAGAGGAACTGGGGAGCGGCCGGTCCCCTGTCCGGAGGGGAAGCGGGTCCTGCGCACGCGTGAGGGATCGGTGCGGCCGAAGAGGGATCTTCGGCCCAGGCCGGGGAGCCCCGGCCCCCCTGCAGTAGCAGAGGTTGCAGGTGGGGCTCGGCGCTCCCCTGTGACCTCTGTCAACCACGCCCGTTTCTTTGATGTTGGCAGTGGAGGTGCCGTTATAAAAGGCATACCCTCAAGGGTCCCTACTCAGATTACTGCCCCCCACTTGGTCCATACTGGGTACCCCGGCACCCCACTGCTTGCTGTGTGTCCGGAGGCCGGGGCCTTCCTCTCGCAGGGCCAAGCGCACGGGTCCCTCGACAAACCTAGGCAGACTTGAAGCCCTGTTTTTCGTCCCACACGGTGTAATCTTGACCTCCCAGCCTCGGTGTTTCTGCCTTTAATGGGGGTAATAGTTCTCACCGACCTCCTGCGGTGTTGGGGGGATTAAGCCAGACAAAGCATGCGAAGTATTTGGGACAGCTTGGGATGTATCTAGGGTGCACTTAACGGTAACCGCTTTAATGATTTTTATGGGCATCTGACTTGATGATGTAAAGGCTTTTCATAATGCGCTAGGCATGTATTAAGTGCTTAACCACAGCTTTCTGCCAGCACATTGTTTTGGAGTGCTTTACCTTCATTATCTCACTTAACACCGAGAATAAGCCCGTTTCTTTGATTTGCAGATAAGAAACAGAAACAGCAGAGTCTGAAGGTTAGTTGAGGTAGGGTTCAAACCCTGGCTGTCTGATGCTAATACTCATCCACTCTGTACCCATAGTAGTGGTCACCTCAACTCCCCAGGTAGCTGGGATTACAGGTGCGAGCCACCACGCCCAGCTATTGTTTTGGGACTAGGTCTAGCTCTTGCCCCAGTGGGAATCGAACCGCGTCCCTGGTCCCCACCACAGCTTCCTAGACTGTTGCTTACAGGCATCACCACCATGTCCAGCTATGGCACCCATCTTTTGGAGTTTCGGCTACCCCAGCATACATCCCTGGCACAGAGGTAGTAGTACCTGGTAACAAGTTTTCCTTCCGCAAAGAGTTGGGCAGGAGTCTTTTTCTTAGCCCCATCCTTTCCTATTTACTAAATGTTCCTCTGGTGTATTCATTCTGCTCTCCTGTTAGGCTCTTTAGGGTCCTAAGACACCTGACTTCACTCTCCTCAGAGCTGCTTAGTTACATCATCTCAGGAGCAATGATGCCTCCATGTTCCTGGTAGTTTGCCAAACCCCCATCCTTGCCCAGTGCCCATTAAGGAAAGGAATTCATGCCTTCTAAGCCTACATTGGGCCAGGCCTTAGACTGAGCGCTTCACACACTTCAGCTCATTTGCGCCTACGCATATCCTTGTGAGAAAGATATTTATGAAACAATGCCAGCCAGCTAGGTGACTCGAAGAATCTAAGGGAGGAGCGAACTTCCAGAGTGTGAGCCCAGCTCCTGGGGCCAGGTGCAGCTGGAATCAGGAACTTGGATACTACCAGGACTTCTCTCCCCCATCCCGTGCAATATTTAAGGTTTACTTCCCTTCTCTCCTTTGTCCCCCTCCCCTTCTACCTTTCTCTGCACAGACTAACTGCCATTAAGATAAACATGTTAGCTGGGCACGGTGGCTCGTGCTTGTAAGCTTCAGCCTATGAAGCGGCCAGGGCTAGGGATCGCGGTTCGAGTCCCGCCTGGGGCCTGTAGCGAGACCTAGTTCCAAAAAAAAATAGCTGGGCGTGGTGGCACGCGCCTGTCATCCCAGCTACCTGGGAGGCTGAGACTGGGGATGGCTTGAGTCTGTGGTACCCCGGGCAACAAGAGCCTGCGGTTCCACAGGCAAAAATAGCAAGACCTAGTCTCAAAAAAAATTAAAAAAAAGATAAACATGTTGAAAGATAAACATGAAGAATTAACATCATCAAAATGGCCATCCTACCAAAAGCGATCTACAGATTCAATGCAATCCCAATAAAAACCTCAATGACATTTTTTAAAGAGATAGAAAAAAAATTACTGAAATTCATATGGAATAACAAAAGACCTCGAATATCAAAAAGCCCCCTGACCAGAAAAAAAAGAGAACAGAGGTATTACAATTCCAAACTTCAAACTATACTACAAAGCCATAGTAATTAAACCAGCTTGTTACTGGTACAAAAACAGACAATCAGACCAATGGAACAGAATTGAGTGCCTGGAAATAAAACCACACATATATAATAAACTAATCTTTGACAAAGGAGCAAAAAACTTACATTGGAACAAAGATAGCCTCTTCAATAAATGGTGCTGGGAAAATTGGACTAAGACATGCAAAAAAATGAACCAAGACAACTCCCTCACACCATATACTAAAATCAACTCAAAATGGATAAAAGACTTAGATGTCAGACCTGAAACCATAACATACATAGAGAAAAACTTGGCCAAAACCCTCCATGAATTACAATTCAGAAATCCCTTTCTGGAAACATCTACAGATGGCAAAACAATGAAGGAAAACATAAACAAATGTGACTACATCAAACTAAAAAGCTTCTGTATAGCAAAAGAGACAACAGAAAAAGCAAAAAGAAACCCAACCGAGTGGGAAAAAATTTTTGCCCTCCACAAGAGTGATAAGGGTTTAATAATGAAGATCCACAAGGAACTCACACAACTAAACAAAAGCAAAACAAGAAGCCCAATCAAAAAATGGGGAGAACTAAAAAGACACTTCTCCAAAGAGGAAATACAAATAGCCAACAGGCACATGAAAAATTGCTCAACGTCATTAGCAATAAGGGAAATGCAAATCGAAACCACAATGAGATACCACCTTACACCAGTAAGAATGGCCCACATCCAAAGAACGGGCAATGACAAGTGCTGGCGAGGATGTGGAGAGAAAGGAACACTCTTACACTGCTGGTAGGAATGTAAACTGGTCCAACCACTTTGGAAAGCTGTGTGGAAGGCCCTCAAATTAATGAAAATGGAACTACCATTCGACCGAGCAATTGGTCTCTTGGGAATCTACTCAAGAGACCTCAATGTGGGTACAAAGGGACACTTGTGCTTGGATGTTTACTGCAGCACTATTTATAATTGCAAGAACTTGGAAGCAACCTAAATGCCCCAAAACAGATGACTGGATGAAAAAAATGGGGTATATATACACAATGAATATTACTCATCAATTAAAAATGACAAATTTGATGATTTTATGATGACATGGATGTACTTAGAAGAAATCATATTAGCAGAAGCAAGTCAAAAAGAAAAAGACAGAAACCAAATGGTTTCATTAATATATGGGATCTAGGGGAAAAATAAACAAAAGCCATGAGGAAAAGTCAAAACAAGCTAACCACCAAACTGAAGCATACAACTTCGGGCAAGGGGGAAAGCAGGGGGGAATGGTGGGGAGGGTGAGAGGGAGTGAATCCCTGGGATTACAAAGATGTGACATTTATATATAAATAAATTTTTTTAAAAAGATAGACATGTTGGCAGGTTCTCAGCCCACAGCCCTTTTCTCAGTTCTGGTTCAGAACAAAATGAAGAGAACAGGGACAACTTCTAACCGGCCAGCTCAAATCAGGTACCTGTTGCTGGCCAAGGGCCAGGATGACAGCCCTTGCTGAACCAGTGTTTGAGGAAGGGGGTGGATGATTCCTTGAGGGGGGTTCAGTCCTTGCTGAACCAGTGTTCCAGGGGGGAGTGCAAGTAGACAGATGACAGAAATTGTTCGCCACAGCTGAGGACAATGGTGACAGCACTTGACAGGCAGGGAGATGGAGGCTCCAGGAAGGGGGTAGGCGACTTGCCTTGCCAGGTCACATAGCTAGCAAGTGGTGGGGTGGATACAGATCACACTACCTTCCATAGAGCGTAGAGCTTAAGCCAGAGAGATATACTCTGCAGGTCAAAGAGAGGATTCCTCCCCCAGCTTCTACCTGATGACTCACTCCTTAGTCCTGGAAGATAATTCTCTTAAATTTCCACCCACTTCATGAGAATTTTCTGGCTCTGGCACTAACACCTGAGGCCGTCTCTTCCCAAAGCAAGACAAGGCTGGCCCCGAGCAGGTCTTCTGGGGAACGACTCACTCCCTTCTCCAGGGGACACAGCGCAGCCCCCCTTATGATGCTCAGAGGTGGTTCACAGAACACTCAAGTTCATGGATCAGAGCCTTGAGGGCCAATGTACCATACCGAGGATGTGCACTCTTCATAAGGACTGGCATTACCCTCAATTTGGAGGAGGAAACTGAGGCTGGGAATGGTGGTGAGGGAATGTGAAGTGATGAGGACACTGCTAAGCAGTGGTCAGTAACCTCGGTGGTTAGGCTCCAAGGCCTGAAGGGTCCATAGAAGTCCAGGTGCACACACAGCTTTTCTTCATCTTATGCATAGGCTCTTTGGCCTCCACCTCTGCACAGTCAGGACCTGAAGGTTGGGACTCACGGAAGCTGGTGAGTTGGGGAAAGAAGAGGGATGGCGGCTACATGACACTCAGGTGGTCTTAGCCTGGGGTTGCTGGGCAGTGGCAGGATCTGCTGAGAGTCGAATCACCACTCATCCTGAAAACCAAGTTCAAAAGCCACCTCCTCTGAGAAGCCTTCCTGACTCATCTATATAGTCATCCTTAGAGCTCACACCCCAACCCCACGTTCTCCACCACTACACCCCTTTCTGACTGTAGGTTTCTGGAAAAATAGAGGTTTGCCTCACCCTATCTGTTCTCCCCCAAATGCTATGGGGCCTGGAAGAGACGCAGGAGCAGTTTGTCAGGAATGAAGGAATAAGTAAAGCACATATGTAGGGCCGGAGGCGCTGGCAGCCTTGGTAGCAGGGCCCCCTGGTGGCCGGATCCACACTTTGCCCTGCCAATGCCTGAGGAGTGCAGAGAAGGGCCTCACCTGTGCAATCACCTACAAGCCAGCGGCTGCTAAGGACAGTGGGGAGCTGTGCGTTTCAACACATTCCCTGGGAGAGTGAAGCCTGGAGGCTCAAGGAGACAAAGCAAGAGAGGCAGGAATGAGAGTCGATCTCAGTCTATTGGCCTCCAGGAACCAACTTGCTGTGACACTCTCCCAGGCCCCCTCCCATACCTCTCAGTGGATGTGTTCCCCAATTTGGGCAAAGAGGCTTGGGGCTTGGTTTGGAGATTCCCTTACCCATGGTCTTGCCTCTCCTGCCTCCACTCAGGCTCCCCTGAAACTCAACTTTCCACTCTGACCCGCAGTGTCCCAGGTGGTGAAATGGGAGCAGCAACCTCTGTTCATCTGTGTGGTGGTTGCCCCTAGATTGAAGATTTTCCTAAAATGAGGATGCCAGACATTTGCGGTGGTATACACCTATAATCCAAGCGCTGGGAGGCAAGAAGCCTGGGATCGCTTGAGTTGCAGAATTAGAGACTACCTCAGGCAATGTAGCGAGACCTGGTTCTCAAAAAAGTAGCTAGGCGTGGTGGTGAGCGCTTGTAATCCCAGATAGTTGGGAGGCTGAAGCAGGGGATTGCTTCAGTCTGCAGGATTGGGACTACCCTGGGCAACATAGCAAGACCTAGTCTCCAAAAAAAAGAAAAGAAAAGAAAAGAAAAGAAAAGAAAAGAAAAGAAAAAAAGAACAAGGAAGTCAGGGGCCTCAGCGAGAGTTAGACCAAAGAAATGGGTACCTAATGAATTGGAACAGAGTGTGCAAAGTCATCTTAAAGGGCCAGATTCTGAGTCTGCAGGATCTGGCAGGCACTATGTGGAAAAGCATACTCTATCTAAAGCAGTTCAACACGCACGGACAAAGATGAGTCTCTGTGATCCCAAGACGTTGAATTTGTCCAGGGAGATGTAGTGCTGGTCATGAGACCAGTGGTCAGTCTGAGCCTACATGGAGAGGGACAAGGGGGCAAGGCATCAATGGACTCTGAGTAGTCTTTTCCTCTCATGGTGTGGGGTCTGGTGCCCTGGATGTGGTGATTGTCTTAGCCTGGAGCCATTAACCCAGGTTTCAAATGCCTTTGAGATGAGGCAGAGACCAGAGTGAGCCAGGTGTGTCATAGGGAGTAGTGGCGCTTGCATTCAGCTTGTATAGAAAAGAGCATGTTTGCCTAACGACAATCAGAATCAGTGAGTTTTGAAATCACGTTGCCAGCCTACGTGACCCAGGGACCTACAGGAAGCAGATGGTCTGCTCTCATTAGAACTAGGTCAGTTTCTTTCTTTCTTTCTTTTTTTTTTTTTTTTTAAGACTAGGTCTCGCTATTTTTGCCCATGGAACCGCAGGCTCACGTTGCCTGGGATACCACGGACTCAAGCAATCCCCAGACTCAGCTTCCCAGGTAGCTGGATTACAGGCGTGCACCACCACGCCCAGCTATTTTTTTGGAACTTGGTCTCGCTATGTTGCCCCAGGCAGGACTCGAACTGTGATCCCTGGTTCCCAGGGCGGCTTCCTAGGGTGCCGCTTGCAGGCATGCTCCGCCATGCCTAGCCAAAGTTTACTTTTTTACGGTTCCACAGGCAAAAATAGTGAGACCTAGTCTCAAAAAAAAAAAAAGTCCAATGTTTGTTAACTGTAAAGCTCAATTCTAAGTAATCTGTGGGATAAGGAGAAAATTATAATGGAAATTGCAAGATATTTAAAACCAAATAACAAAAGTTAAAGTGAAACTTGGAGGGGAGAGTATAGCCTTAATGCATTTATTAAAAACAGGAAGGATTGGCATTTGAATTAAGCATCTAAATGAAGACTCCAGGAAGATGCAATCAGAAAATCCAAAGAGAGTACAAGAAAGGAAATAATAACGATAAAGCAGAACGTACAAATAGAGAAAACAATAAGAACTTGAACTAATTCTTTTAAAAAGCTTAATGAAATAAACAAATCGTGAGCACAAAAGACACTCTGTTGGGAGTCAAGAAAAGGATATGAGTGGAGATGCAACCAAGGTTTTTTAAAAATCACTAAAACACCAGGGGGACCTCTGGTTCTGGCATGATATCAGACCAAGATATGAAAAAACCCAAGCCATAAACCCAGAAGGATAAAGTAAACATGCAAGAAGTGGCGAGCGTAACGGTGATTACATGTGGAAAATTCAATCAAGCATGAACTTTATTTAAAACATTCTAGAGGCTGATGTGGGGGTTAAAATAAACAAGGTAAGACTTTTTAAAACTGGAAAACAATCAAATTACGGGCAGGGAGCTATGGTTAGAGTTCAGAAGCATTCGGAGAGCCTTGGTTGTTCTAGAGAAGGATACTGATTAACTGTAGGCTTTAACTGAAGTATGCATGTTAAAAATTGAAAGATGACAAATGAAGAACATAGAATGCATTCTACACCCTGAGGGAGGAAACCAAGGGAATGAAACTGTCTAATCAGTCCATTGCCAGACAGGAAATGACAAAAGGAAGAGTTTGGTATGGATGTCAGTTTCTAAGATGGTCCCAGTGACTCATCTCCTGGAACCCACCCCTTATTGTAGCCCCCTCCCATAATGTATAGCCTGGATTTAGTGACTTGCTTCTCTCAGGGGAATACGTGATAGTAGCCACTTCCCAGCAGCGTGACCTGGGAGCGCGACCTCCTGCATGCCACAGCCATGATCTTCAAAAGGGCTCCAAGCTTGGTTTACTGCTCTGTCCTCAGTGATTTGAAATGTTTAATCATTTTCAATAAGGGGCCCCTCAAAGCATCTAGTTAGTTTCGCTCCCAAGATTGGGATACAAACAGGGTTGTTGGGTAAAATTCCGGAAGCCACTCACATTTCAGTCATTTATGAGCGTTGAATAATTTTTAAGCATTGTCACCTGCAAATATTGAAACCTTATCTGCAACTGAAATTTAACTGGGTGGTCTGTATTTTTGTTAAATCTGGCAACACTGTGAGGAGAGACCACGGCTTCCAACTTGCTTGCTCTTTGCGCCACATCACGAGAGCAGCCCTAGAGGAAAGCCTTTGTGGCCTAAATCTCCTGTCCCCACCCAGATGTATGAGTGAACTGGTCGCAGACCTTCCACTGACTTTCAGATGACTGCAGCTGTGGCCAACAGCTCACCAGCATCCCCTCCAACCCCCCCTTCCCCCCAAGAGGGCTTAGCAAGGATCACCTAGTCAAAGGATCAGATACTTGACCCTAAGAAACTGGGTGAGGTAATGACTGTTTGTTGTTCTGAGTTGCCCTGGTTTGGGATAATTTGTCACATAGTAATAGATAACTACTGGAATGGAAAACACAAAACAGGATTTAGAAATAGATTTTTTTTAAATGCTGGTAATCACAAAAAATGTACATGAACTGGTTTCACTAGTTAATAGGTGATCTGGGTGGATAAGAACACAAAATGGAGCTATACACTGTCAAGGGAGTCATGGTTAAAACAAAAATATCAAAATATCAAAAGCAACATTATGAAAATAAAAAAGGTATCTGTCCATCACCAGATTAATAGCGCTGCCCAAACTTTTTGTACTTTGCAAAATCATCCTGATTTTTTTTCAGGTTGCAGGTAGAAATCTATAGGTCTAGGGTGTTAGGTTTTGGAGAGATGTTAGATTTCGGAGAAAGGAAGACATGAAGAAACCAGAGACTAGTAGAGACGCAGGCTTTTTATTGGCAGAAAGAAGACTGGGCAGACAGTTCACGCAGCCAAGAGCAAGAGCTGGGACAGCTGTGCCTTGGCTGAATGGCTGTGTGCTTTTATTTGGTTTCAGGGTGTGAGTTTGAGCAGGTAGGATGGGTCTGGTGGAGTGGGGGTTTGGTCCGGTACAAGATGTTTTCCTGACAGGTGACCCGTTTCTCTTTGGTCAAACTTACTCAGGCAGTCTGGGGAAGGTGGGTTTTTCTGATATTGTCTGAGTCAGTGGCTCATGGAGTGGAGGTTAAGGTAATTGGTACAAACAGGAAGGAATTTGGGGGAGAGATCATCTTTCATATGGAGCAGTGTCTTTATCCCACTTATTGTAATATAAAAGCAACAGTCCCAAAGGGTGAACCAAGATTTGGTGTAAGCCAATCATGGGATCTCACATCTCTTGGTCAGTGATTAGGGAAAAGGAATTCATGTGCCCCAGTCCTGGAAATGGAGCTATAAATAGAAATCTTCTGGGAAGCATTCCCTCCCTTCTTCCTTTTTCCTGCCTAGCCCATAGACACAATGCTTGAAAGTACAAGAGACTTTTTGCAATCCTGACGTGACAAATGTGAGCACAAAGGCCCATAGTCAGTGCTGGTGAAGGGGGATTACAGAGCCAGCTGAGATACCTGATGACAGTTAAAATAATGCCAATAATGACCTGATTCTGGAACCTTTGTTATTTAAAGAAAACACTCACCAGTTTGAACCACCATAGTTGACTTCTGTTACTTCAGCTAACTGCACTCATAGCAGACACACAAAGCAAATAATAAACGAAGGGAAGGAGATGTAACATTATGCGTAGCAAGGCAAATGTACTTTAAGTAAAAAGCTTCATTACAGACAAGAGGATCCTTATGTAGTGATTAATAAGGGTCATCTTACCAGGGAGCTAAAGTCTGAAATTTTTTTTAACAACATAGCCCTCAGATTATATAATTCAGAGTCAGACACTTTTCTTATATTTTAGACTTTGTAAGTTCTACAGTTTCTATCCCAATTACTCAATTTTGCCATTGAGGTGAGAAAGTCACCAGAGGAACAGTGAGGGAAAACCTCCCAACCAGTAGGTGGCGCTCGTAGTCAACTTGATGGTTGATAGTGGGTCTGTTCAAACCCACACCCTGAGTGTGGGAGCTAATGGGAAAAAGCAACAGAACTGAGGCATGTTAGCAGTTAAAATTGCAGGGGCATTTGACCAATTAAGTTGCTAGGCTTTGGGTAGATAAAACCACTGGGCTGTTTAGCAATTAAACTCCTAGGTTTCTGGCAGTTAAATCATTTGTGTGGAGGGGTGTCTGTGGAGAAGCTGCCAGCTTGCTACAAATGGCTTTAGCTTGGACCTGGGGCTCTGTTCAACAGAAGCTATCTGGAGTAGGACAAATGGCGTCTAGCCAGTGCCAGCCACAAATACACTTGCCCTCTCCCCCCCCCATATAAATAAATACTGTCATTTCAAACAATGCATCTGATTTTGAGACATGTCCTGCAGTTGTAAGCACACAGGTGAGGAACCCCCAACTGTGTGCATGCGCGCACACGTTTGTTAGGTTTCAAAAGTAGCCATAGATAATATATAAACAAAAGAACATGACTGTGTTCCAATAAAACTTTATTTATAAAAGCAGGGGCAAAAGCTGAATTTGCGCCACAGGCCATAGTTTGATGAGACAGTTGCAAAGAGGAATGGAGTCACAACGTCCTGAGGAAGTCTTTCCTGCCTTCATAACCACTAAATCAAATCACCATAAGATTAGTGACTATATGGACTATATCTGATGAAACAATCAGAAAATTGGCATTCTTTCTATGCAATGAGGAAACAGTTACCAAAATTGATTGCCCACTGAGTCATGAAGCAAGTCTGCCCACAGATTAAAGACCTGATGCTGAATAAGTCACCTCCTATGACTGCAATACAAAAAGAGAGAGAAAACCGTAACAAAGAGACCATCTTATGTTTGAAAACTAAAGTCATACCTCCAACTATTTAATAGGACAAAGAAAAAGCACAAAATATTTGGAATTGGCTAACAATGAAAGCATTACATTTTGAAATTTGAATGCAACGAAAACAATCCTTGAGGGGATATGTATGCTCTTAAATATTTATATTACTAAAGATTGCTCATTAATGAACTGAGTGTCCAACTTTGGGAATCAGTAAAAGATAACACAACAACACCCCACCAGTTTTGCAACCGTCCCAATCTCAGTAGGTTCGTCATTGATTCTAGCAGCGAAAGAATGTCAGAGGCCTTGGAATTATCTTCATAGAAGTTTTAATAATGAACAGGAGAAAACAGGCAGCAAAGAAACAGTCACTTGAGTTTCTCTCTCCACTTCTAATTATCCTTTGTGTTTCCCTTTAACTCTTAATGCTCTCCTCTCAGGATGACACAGGCCATTGATGCCTGCCTCCTAGGTCCAGGTGTGCCCACTCACACATGCACACGCACACCCACTGGGCCAGGAATGCATGGTAATGAGGGCGCAATACCACAGGTGCTGGTCATAGAGGCTAATGGAGGAAAAAGTCCAACCAATTTATTTACCCTACACCACCCTAACGAGCAGGAAATAATAAACACCAATAAAACAGAAAACCAAAAAAAGCAAACAATAGTGATGATCAATAAAACAAATGACTAATAAAACAAATACATTTCTAGCAAGACTAAGAAAGGAGAAGACAGAATTTATTCGGAATAAAACAAGAAGGTTAACTATAGATAGGTTGTCATAGTCATAAGAACAACTTTATGCAAAATTTTCAATTTTTTTTGCATAAGTGTTCATGAAATTTATTTTATCCAAACTGATTTAAGAAATGGAAAATGAAATATAAATAATAACATTAGAGACACAGCTGTTCAGATTGTTCTATTTTTGTCTTTTAAATGTCTCCTGGCACTGTAATTATTGTATCCTTTGTATTCATTCATAATATTTATTTGGGCTTTCTCTTTTTATAATCGGTCTCAGAGGTTTGACTCTTATTAATCATTTCGAAGAAGTAACTTAGCTTCATTAATCCTCTCAAATTGTATCTTTGTTTTCCATTTCATTAATTTTTGCTCTTATCTTCATCATTCCTTCTGCCCTACTTTCACTGGGTTTATTGTATTGCTCTTTTTTATTTCCCAAGTTAGAAAAAGACATAGAATTTTATTGCAATCCAGTCAATAATCATCCCATTACTCCAGCGGTAACTGTGATCCTGACTTCCATCACCATAGGTTCATTCTGTCTGCTTCTGAATTTCATGCAAATGAATTACAGAGTATTTACTCTTTCTTCCTTCTTTCAGTCAATGTTCTATGAGATTCTCCCATATTGCTGCTTGTTACAACAGTGATGTGTGTGTATACTTCCGTGTGATGTAGTTTGGTGAGGAGCATCCTGTTGTGTGAATATAACACAATTTATTCATTTAACTCAACTGCTGATGAACCTTTGAGACATTCCCAGAAGTGTATTGTTAAGTTTCTAAGCCTACAGGAATTGTTTGTCTT
Source organism: Uropsilus gracilis (assembly GCA_004024945.1). Taxonomy (NCBI): domain Eukaryota; kingdom Metazoa; phylum Chordata; class Mammalia; order Eulipotyphla; family Talpidae; genus Uropsilus; species Uropsilus gracilis. Next base: position 11,186 of record PVHY01016368.1, on the reverse strand, counting down.
TACTATCAGTTCTGATCTTCACTGCATTTTGTTGGAAAATAGGTCAGTGACTGACTCCTGACTCACCAGGTATGTGGTCAGTATCTGCTGATGATCCAGGTATGCTTGGGAAGAATCAGAGTTGAGTGTTGGATTCTCTTTATGTCAATAACATGAGTTTGTTAATTGAATTGTTCAAATCCCTCCGACCTTGACTGGTTTCTATGTAGAACTATCAATCAACAATGACGAGAGGGTCTTGAACTACCCTCTTGTGTAGTGTCAGTTTATCGTTACCACTGTTGTGTTAGGTTCATTGCTACCATTTTACCTTTTGCTTCTTTACCCAACTTTGTGTGGTTTTTATTCACTTTCTTACCTTTAAAAGCCAGACCAAGTTTCTGTTCTCTTGTTCTGTTTTTCCTTCTACTGATTTGGAGATCATTGACTCAATTCCTCTTTCTAGAGTGATTACCCTTAAAATTTTACATTCTACACTTAACAGGCCCAAATTTAATCTCCCAAATCTCTTTCCAAACAACGCAAGGATGGTGGAAAATTCTGACATTCTGACACCGTCCACCTTGCAATTGAGTGTTTTTTTTAGCCTTTTATGCCCAAAGTCACTACCATGGTTGTTATATAATACTTGCTTACATGTTTATACCTTTCTTTTCTTGACCATCTTGCACCTCAGGTTTGTCTTCGCTCATTCCTCTTCTTTCTAAAGCACACACTTGAAAGTTCTTTTAATGTAGTGCTGTAGGTGGTGAGTTTTAAATTCTTTTATTTCAAAATGAATGTGTCTGGAAGCTGGGAAAGCCATGATTTAGAACCACTTTACCACATGCCCAGGGTTCCTATTCAATGCAGAAACCTCAGACTCAGGTGCCTCACTGATTCCCCAGAGCTCCCGATGGATATGCACCTTCTAGCAGCGCCTGCTCTCTAAATGTGCACCCTCATCCCAGCTCACCATTCTATTTGCTTTGCTTTTGTCTCAACATTTCACTTCTGGGTAAACCAGCAATTTTTAAAAAAATTATGTGGGGTTTCTGCAGCATCTGGATCTTTTGGAGTGGGAATGAAATTGGGCCAAAAGGGGTAGAAGCCGCCAACCAACAAGCCACAGAAAAAATACCTTTTAAAATGCGGCTTCTGCCACCCAGTTTTCTTCACCTGGGTGTGGTAGTTGCCACTCAAATGTGGTTCAGCAACAGGGCTTTATTAACAAGGGAAATTAACCAGGAAAACGAAAAGTCCGCAAAGCCACAAGTGGCAGTTATCTTACCCCAGCCACCATTTTCAGTCCCAAAGGTCCCAAAGACATACGTCCAACATGGTGTCTTTTGCCCCTCCAAACCTGAGGCAGGCACTCTGCAAATGTCCAGTCCTTCTCCAGTGTCTTCTCTTTGCTTCTTCTCTCTCCAGTGTTCCGAGCTGCTCCGCTTCTCCAAGGTGCTTCAAACTTTTTCCACAATTGCTGATGCACAAATCAGCTTTCCAAATCCCTGGCCATCTCCAGGTACCAGCTCACTATGCCACCTTGCTGTGGTGCTACACTTTCCACACCGGCTACTCTTCTGCCAGCTACTATTGCTCTTTGCTGCGCCATGGCTCTTTGCTGCCATGGCTCTCTCTTTCACGTGGTTTCCCCTGGCCAGGCCACATGGGCCTGTTCTCTCAGTTCACCATTTTCATCTTCTTCCTTTCCTTCATTTTTCACTACTTTCTTTTACCTCCACCCTCTCTTCCTGCTTCTCATTTTCTCTTGCAAGGGGTCGTTCTCTCAGACTCCATCCACCAGGTTACTCTGGCAGCAACACAATTTATTTTGTTCTATTTTTTGGGGAGACTATGTCTCGCTATGTTGCCCGGGATACTGCAGACTCAGGTAGCTGCTCAGGGTACCAGTGATCCCCAACCTCAGCCTCCCAGGGAGCTGGGATTACATGGTGCCTGGCTGATTTTTCAAGACTAGGTCTCACTATGTTGCCTGGGGAAGTCTCGAACTCACGAACTCAAGCGATCCCAAGCCTCTTGCTTCCCAGGGCTTGGACAACAGGTGGATGCCATCATGCCTGGCAGCAACACAATTTTTTTTTTTGAGACTAGGTCTCGCTATTTTTGCTGGTGGAACCACAGGCTCTCGTTATCCAGGGTACCACAGACTCAAGCAATCCCCAGCCTCAGCTTCCCAGGTAACTGGGATTACAGGCGTGCACCATCATGCCCAGCTATTTTTTTGGAACTAGGTCTTGCTACGGGCCCCAGGCGGGACTCGAACCGCGATCCCTAAGCCCCAGCCGCTTCATAGGCTGAAGCTTACAGGCACAAGCCACCATGCCCGGCCCAGTAACACAATTTTTAACTGCATCACTCACAAGCCTGTATCAGGAAGGTATTGCAGGTCACCTGATCCTTGTGCTGCCAGGGGAACATAGCCCTGCACACTGTGCAGACTTTTCACCCATTAAAAAATAAAAATTAGGGGTAGGGGGCATACCTAAGGGGACCACAAACATACAAAGATGACTGAAGTTGTATGATACCAAACGTAAGTAAGTAAATAAATAAATAAAAGTTATATTGTGATTTTGCTCCTTTTGGATGTATCTTTGAGCAGTGGATGGTATTATTTTAAGACTGTGTCTATTTAAGATAATTTGTCTAATACCCAGGCAGTTGATCTGAGGGTAATGAACATAAGTATTAATCAGATAAACATTTTCCAAAGTGTGGGTCATGCACCAGAGCTACGAATTCTCTCTAGTGGCTCATGAATAAACTTCTGATTTCTTAATAGTTATGTGGTTATTTTTATAGTGATTAGAAAATCCAAATATGTAATTATAAGCAATGAGAGAAAGAGATAATTATAACCTTAAACTGGTGGCAAGTTTATAGGTAGAGTGAAGGACAGGGAGAGTCAATTGAAAGAAAAATTGTACCGTAATTTATAAGATTGTAAGAAGACATGGCAAAAATAGAGATGGTGGCAGGAGAACAAAAGCTTGAAAAATACTCAGGAAAAGGCTGTTTAGTGACAAGTAAGCCACATTGGTCCCCAGCTCACCTCTTCAAGCACACACATCAGGCATATACAAGGAGAGAACAACTTTCCAAGGAAATGAAATCATCTTTCTCAGAAGGCTAGAGCTGCTATGGAGAGTGTTGGTGTCTAGAGTTAATCCCTCCTAATCTCGGACCAGCGTGGGAGCCTGGGCATCTGCCTATCTCTCTGCCCTTTCCTGTGCTGTAAACTGAAGCCCCCTGCCTGATCACCCCTCTCAGGAGGTGCAAGGACAAGTAAAAGATGTCTTCAGACACGCAGTGATTCAGAAATCTCTCCTTCCATGCACCCCTTTAAAAATGTTACTTGAAGCCAGGTGTGGTGGCATGCACCTGTAGTCTGAGCGCTGGGAGGCAAGAGGCCAGGGATCGCTAGAGTTGCAGGTTCGAGACTTCCCCTGGCAATATAGTGAGACCTGGTCTTGAAAAAGCAGCTGGGCGTGGTGGTGGGCACCTGTAACCCCAGCTTCCTGGGAGGCTGAGGCTGGGGATCACTTGAATCCGTGGGTTCAAGACTACCCCAGACACCATGGAGAGACCTAGTCTCAGAAAAAGAAATGTTACTTGAAGATGTACTCCAGCAAAATAGATGTAACACATAAAAGATAACAGATTCACAAATCAGAAGAATTAACCCAGGAAAGCAAAAGCTGGAAATACCAGAGGTTGTAAAGCTACCTATCAAAATGAGGACAGGATGTCAGAGGGTTTGGAGGAGAGCATCTTTAAGAAGAAAATGGGTTTCATTCAACAAATAATGTAATTAAGAAGCTGGAAGATTTTAATGACCTGATTAAAAAGGCATATGTTTCCTTTCTGAAGAAGAAAAGAGAAAAGTAATTAGAAAATCTAGGGGAACAAAAAAGTTGGATGACAGTCATGGTCCAAATATGAAGTGAATTAAAATATAACATGACTTCAAGGATCTGAGTTAGTGTAGAAAAAGTCATTTGAATTTGAAGCCTAGAGTTTCTCCCTTCAAACAGCATTTAGACCAAGATTATAATTCCTTCTATATGGGTCCCAGGGTACTAGTTAACTCTGCAGAGAATAATGTTTACATAATCATAATATTTTAAAAAGACACTACGTTGATTTGGAGTTTTTGAAATTCAGAAGCAGACATCACATCAAACCAGAAGATTTTAATTATGGATCTAGAACTAGATATAAATATAGTGGTTCCTCTAAAGAAGTTCAGAGGGGCGAGGGCCAAGGGAGTAAAGGGTCTCTCATCTTACACAGTGGGGAGTCAAAAGATGTTGCATTAAATTGACACAAGAAAGAAGAGCTGGAACATCTATCTCCAACTAAACTCCTGAGGAAAGGTGCTGTTGTTAAACTCCTCATCTTTCACAGTAGGAGGGGTGTTGTGGGCCAGATACTGTTAGTTCTTCAACAAACACCTCTTCTCCTTCCTTTGGTCATAGAAACCTTATCTTTCAACTAGATAGATGGCCACTCAGAGAAACAAAAGTACATTCTTAGTCTCTCTTGTGGCTACATGTGATTGTAGGACCTAATTCAATGGTCCTACGATGGTGCCTCTTCAATAGCTGGAATATGAATAGAATGGGCCATCTCTGAACTAGGATAGGGATTTTGACATAAATTTTAGTTGCTCACATTTCCATATGTGCTAACTATGTGTCGAGCACTTCTCTAAGTGCTTGGTGTTTATTTACTAGTTCAACCTAACACAGATATGTATTAGTTTCCTATTGTTACTATAACAGATGACTTAAAAGGATTAAAAATTTTCCTCTTACAGTTCTGAGACCAGAAGTTCAAATCAATGGACTGGTTGTGGTACAGGGTAGTGATGCAGCTAAAAATTGTATTGGTGACAAAATGCCCTGGTGGGCGGAATCTGAAAGACTCATGAGAGAGAAAATGGGAAACTGGAAAGCACCAAAGGGCATATAAAAAGAGGAGCGAGGAGAGAGAGAAAAAAAGAGAGGAGAATGGCAGACTGAGAGAACAGGCTCACATGGCCTTGCCAGGGGAAGCTCCCTGGAAGAGTGTGCTGGTGGTGGAAAGGAGCCACATGGTGGAAGAATGGCTGGCAGAAATGTAGTCAATGTGGAGTTGGATGCCAGAATGGCAGACCGGGTATGACCAGGGGCTGCTGAGGGCAGACCTGGTGAATGTGGCCAGACACCACTGAAGGCAGGCCTGGTAAAGGAAGTGCTTGGAGCCACAGCAAGGTGGCATATTTGGAAAGCTGAGTTTGCATCATCATCTGTTGGAAAAGTTTGAAGAGCCCTGTAGAAATGGAGCAGTTCAGAATGCTGGAGAGAGAAAAAGCAAAGAGAAAATGCTGGAGAAAGACTGGATATCCCAGGGTACTTACAGGTTTGAGGGGCACCATCTTGGACATGTGTTTGGGACTTTCAGACTAAATGGTACTTGGGATGAAATAACTGGCCACTTGCAGTGTTAAGGACTTTTCATTTTCCGGGTTAATTTTCCTTGTTAATAAAACCCTGTTGTTAAACTGCTTTTGTCTGGCAACTGCCATGCACGGGTGGTATGAACCTGAGGAAACCTGACTGGCAGAAGCCACATTTTAAAAGTGGCCTATTGGTTAGAGACTTCTGCCCCTTTCGACCTGATTTCAGTTGGGCTGGTTTCTTCTGGAGATTTAGGGGAGAACTGACATCCTTGCCTTTTTCTAGTGGCTGCCTGCAGTCCTGAGCTCCAGATCTCTTCCTCACGTCATGACAGCAGCTTGTTTCCATCATGATCTCTCCTATTTGGACTCTGATATGTCACCTCCCTCTTATCAGGCCCCTAGTGATTACATCAGGCCCACCTGGAATCCAGAATGTGCCCCATCTCAAGATCCCCATCTTAACTTGATCATTTCTGCAAAGTTTTTTTTGCCATTAAAGTAACCCCCACAGATTATATGAGGTAAGATACAGATATCTTTGAGGGAACATTATTCTCCTGACCTCAGATTCATCCTGTAGTATTTCCATTTTACAGATGCTGAAACCCAAGCATAGAGAAGTTAAGTGTATGCCCAGGGTCACACAGCTGTAAATGGCACATACGATTTAAACCCAGACTGTCTGGCCAAGCACGGTGGCACATGCCTGTAAGCAGCAAGCAGCCTAGGAAGCCGTGACGGGGACCAGGGATCATGGTTCAAGTTCCACTCGGGGCAACGTAGCAAGACCTAGTCTCAAAAAAAAAAAAGTCTTGCTACTTTTGCCCGTGGAACCGCAGGCTCTCGTTGCCCAGGGTACCAAAGACTCAAGCAATCCCCAGCATCAGCTTCCCAGGTAGCTGGGATTACAGGCACACGCTACCAGGCCCAGCTATTTTTTTGGAACTAGGTCTCGCTACGGGCCCCAGGCGGGACTTGAACAGCGATCCCTAGGCCTGGCCGCTTCATAGGCTGAAGCTTACAGGCATGAGCCACCGTGCCTGGCCTCAAAAAAAATTTTTTTAATGAAATAAAAAAAATAAACCCAGACGGTCTGGCCTCAGAATCTTTGCTCATAACCGTGCTATGATTCTATCCTGGCAGAGTTCTGGGTTCCTGATAATTGTGTCCCCAGTCTGCCTACCTTGAATGAGCCAAAGAAGAAATAAATCTCCTTCTAAAAGAATGTCAGTTGGGGAGTCTGTTACAGTAGTGCAGGAGTCAATAGCTACTTTAGAAATTTACAAAAGTAATGATTTTATTTTACTCTGAGTGATTTGATTTTTTTTCTATAAGGAAAATGTCCTCTTTATCTCAAATGTGTTTAAGTTGGAGGGCACATCTACCAGTCAGTCCATATTGTACTCTTGTTTAAATCCTCCAGTGACTCCACTGCCCATGATGGCCTAGACTCAAGGCTAGCCCTTCACCCATCTTTCTATGTCTCATTACTCCTTTTTGTAGAAACACAGTCAGATCAAACTAATATGTCCTGTGATCCCAGAACACATCTTTGGACATGTTTTTGCCTGTCACTTTTACTCATGGTATCCCCTCTGCCTGGAAACCTGCCTCTCTTTCTTCTACCACTCCTGCCCTTTATGTCTCACTCAAAGACCATCCATGAACTCCTGTTGATCCCTCAAAACCCAACCAAAATTTCCTCTTGAGTTTTTCCTATTTATCTTGGTTTTTCTCTGTCCTGTTAAAAGATTTTCCTCAAATGTAACCAATCTACATCATAGTTAGAAACCCCTGAATCTACACACACACACACACACACACACACACACACACACACACGACACACACACCCCTCCCAGAAAGATTAGGTCTCTCCTTCTTTCCCTTCCCTTTGTGAAATATAGTCATGTATCTGCATAATGACGTTTCAGTTAACAATGGATCATATATACAATGGTGGTCCCCAAATTCCTGTTGCATAGTGATATTGTAGCGCACTCTGCCAGTGTATTACAGACACAATAAGAAGTTGTGGGTGGTGACCCAGTTTTTCTTCCAAGATGTCCTCCGGAATTGCTAGGCAGTGAAACAGGGAAGCACTCTCTGGAGAACAACAGAGACCCCATGACATTTGCACAATGAAGAAAACACCTAATGGTGCATGTCTTAGGATGCATCTCTGTTATTAAGTGAAACACAACTGCAACTGCACCAGCCCACATTCCCCATGATTCTTGTTATTAATATTATCTGTTATCTTAAGATTTCACTATTCAGCAGCCTCTATCACCAACAAATGTTCAAATCAAAAGCAATATCAAATGGCAAGATAAACATAGGATGTCTGACAAAGTGATTCCTCCCATAATGATCATTGATATTTTTAAATCTTAAATTGTTTTAAATTATAGTGTGTAAGGATGTATGTCTGTCTTGCTGGTGTTCTGGGCCTACTGCTCTGCTCCCCTGCCTGTGTGTAGTGACTTCTTGAAATCTTACGCACAAGGGCTACTGTTGGTCCCATTTTATTTTATTTTATTTTATTTTATTTTATTTTATTTTATTTTTGAGACTAAGTCTTGCTAATTTTGCCCATGGAACTGTAGGCTCTTGTTGCCCGGGGTACCACAGACTCAAACAATCCCCAGCCTCAGCTTCCCAGGTAGCTGGGATTACAGGCGCGCGCCACCACGCCCAGCTATTTTTTTGGAACTAAGTCTCGCTACGGGCCCCAGGCAGGACTCGAACTGTGATCCCTAGCCCCGGCCGCTTCATAGGCTGGTCCCATTTTATAAGCAGTGAAATAAGACTCACAGAGGCTGCATTCGTTTCCTACGATGCTATAACAGAGTACTACAATTGTATTGACTTAAAACACAATCTTCCCTCTTGTATTTCTGGAGGCTGTAAGTTCAGAGGGTTTTACAAGACAATAGTCCAAAAACCTGTGGCTTAGTGCCTCCTGGTGGAGGCACGAAGGAAGAACTAGTTCCTGCCTTTTGCATCTTCTGGGGGCTACTCTCACTCCTTGGCTGATGACCCCTTCCAGTGCTGGCACCACTCCAGCTTCTGCTTTCACCTTCATCTCCTCTCTCCTGCCTCCTGATAAAGACCTGGCAGTTACATTGTGCTGCCTTGAATAACCCACAGTCATCTCCACATCTCCAGATCCTCCACTCAGTCACAGCTGCAAAGTCCTTTTTTACCACGTAACATGGCAGAAGTTTTCTGGGACTAGGAAGTGGACAGCTTTGGGAACCATTACCCAACCCATCATAGAGGTGAGGTGCCTTATCCAAGGTCACCTAGACATAAAACACTAGACTGAAAAGTCTAAGGCAGGTCTTTGCTGCTCCAAATCCTGTCTTCCTAATCTGTCAACACCAGACTCAGCAAACCAGGGGGTTGATTGGTTCTTTGGGATCATAAGCACTATCATTGTTGGCCCCAGGCCCAGTCCAGCCCCACTCCACCCCGCAGGCTCCCAACCTAGTATATCTGTTTACATGGGGGGTGTCTCCAGCCTAACTAAGGGGGCCCCATCTCTGCAGCCCACCTGTCATCAGTGTTTGTTGAGTGAACGCATGAGTGAGTGAGAAGACTGTTGTCCCTCCCCAGCCCCTTCCTTCTCCCCTCTGCCTCTGGCTTGAAGATTCTCTAGCTTGTGAAGCCATCAGTAAGACCCGACTCTGGAGGCTGGGTTCTACTCTTCCAGGGGGTGGTGGTGCCCTTCAAGCCTCCCAAACCATGAGGGAGGCCAGGTCTCCCTAAGGAGAAGGGGCACAAATGGCGTATGTGGTCCCTCGGCTTCTTGTGGGCATGCACTTGCCAGCAGCTACCAGGGACCAGCTTTGTTAGCCCCAAGAATCAAAACCCCACCACTACTTCAGGCGCCTGCCTAGATCCAGGTTTTAAAGACCTCCTGTCCGGGCCCAGAGCCCAGTCACTGCTGGCCTCCCCTCCCCCAGCTTGCTTCTTGGCTTGTTTCCTGATCTCTGTTCCTCTGAAAAGCACCTCTGCCCTACCCAGTGCTCCCATCCACATCCGTAGGCCCATGGCAGGTTAGCGAGTTGAAAACCCAATTACATTTCGATTACTCTAGTCCTAGCCAGACAGAGGTTACTGTAAGTCACGTTGGAATCGGAAGGGGGCGGGGGAGGTAGCACCTGGGGCCAGTGCCCTGGCTGACACTTGAAGATGGATGTGACAGGGACCTGCAACTCAGAGGCTCAGGATTAGATCAACAAGGCAGGAGCTGGCTGTTCCAGGAAAGAGGTCGCGTGGCCACCGGTTGACAGACAGCTTGGGCAAAGCTAGGGCCTCAGGTTGGCCCTCTGTGGCAGGGGAGACACCAGGGCTAAGCACCCAGCCTGGAAGGGGAAGACAGGATGTCCTTCCCCTGGGCACAGGCACTTGCTAGGAGCTCCCAGGGGCCAGCTCTGTTGGGTCCATGGACCAAACCACTGTAACTCCATGAGGGGTCTCCAGACCATCTCTGTCCCCTCCAGGGTCCCCAGGAGTCTCACTGAGCCAAGCACACACCCTGAGGTCTCTTTCTCTCTCTGTCTCTCTCTTCCACAGAGGGGGAGTAATTGGCCTCTTTCACCCTCAGGCATGACTGACTCAGGACCAGAGGGGTCTGGGAACCTAGCGCCTCCTGCGGTGCCAGCATCTGAGAAGGGTGGAAACATAATCTGCTCCCTTTTCCTGGGGGGCAACCATGTCTGGGGTACCAAGGAATGAAGAGCCGGCTTGGAGATTGGTATCCCTCTTACGGGGAATTGGAGTGACTGTGAACTTGGATATTTTGGGTGTGGGAGGTAGAATCTCAGCCATGATCCCTTTCCAAGCAGACACAAGTATCCCTATATGTAATGATTTGGGGAGGGGGTTGAGGAGCAATACGCTCACTCCAACCCAGGGTGTCTGGAAGGCCCTGAGTTAGGGAGCTTTGAGCTCCAGTCTGGCTTTAACTAAACCTGGGCTGTGCTGGCACCCACTGTGCATGCCTGGGTGCATAGGCGTGCACGTATACACACACACACACACATACACACATACACACACACACACACATGGCCACGCCTTTCACATTACCGGCCACAATTTGTTTGCCTAGCTGTCATTTGGGTGTCCCTGCACCATCTGTCTCCCCTCTCTCCCGGTGCAGCAGCCCCCTCCCCAAACCCTACGGAACAAATATCACAGCCCTAGATGGGGGGGGAGCAGATGAGTCATTGCTGTGGGGGCAGACATAGCAAGTTCCACACAAGCACACTGGCACAGCCATGGACAGAGACAGGCCCACGCCCACATGCCCACACTCACAGGGGAAAAGTGCCGGCTGGGAGGCCAGTGCTAGTCACAGCCACAACCGTACATTCAGACACTTGGAGAGACAGACATCCCCCCCCATATGCACATTCCTCATTGACACAAATACCAGTACCCACCAATACAAATCAAGGTACTTCCCACCTAGGGGAGTCCCCCGTCATCAGCTCAGAGCTTGTCCTCTACCCACATGCACACTTGAACACACACGTGCGCACACACACACACACACACACAGGACACACACTCATGGCCTGTATTTGAATCCAGACACTCCCGTGTGCATGCCCATGTACACACCCCACACTGGGCGGTCACTCCTCTCTCGTGTCCCTTCCTCCATTAGCCCATCTCTGCCTGCACCTCAGGAACTGTGAGGGTGATGCTGTGCTCAGGGTCAGCT
>PVHY01016367.1:0-33763 GCA_004024945.1 Uropsilus gracilis | reverse complement strand
AGCAAATTTCTGGAGACTTTGCTTGTCAGAGAAGGTTCTAATTTTTCCTTCGTAGAAGAAGGATAGCTTTGCAGGGTAGAGTATTCTTGGCTGGCACCTTTTTTCTTGGAGTTTTTTGTAGATGTGGCTCCATTCTCTCCTTGCCTGGAGTGTTTCTTCAGAAAAATCTGAGGTCAGTCTAATGGATTTTCCTTTGTAGATTGTCTGTTTCTTTTCTCTAGCCATTCTCATTATTTTTTCCTTATCTTGGGTTCTAGAAAATTTTAACATTAGTACTTCATTTTAGGGTTCCTTTGATACTGTGTTTCTAACCATGCTCAATATTTTCATTTTAATAAAAGCTTATGTTTGTGTAATAACTGAATGCAGCATGGCTTTCAGTACATTTTTTAAAAATCTTGTGAATGTACCAGGCTGTTCTTTCTCTGTATTTTGAAGCTTTTACACTCTACACATTCCTTGTTAAAATTAAATGTAATAAGAGCTAATCTTTAAGTTCCTATCAGCTGAAAATAACATCATATCCGTAGGGAAGAAAACTGGTTTCTTTAGTCATTTCAGAGAAAAGGAAGAAGGAAATTTTCTTTATCCCCTGTTACTTTTCAGTGATTTGTGCCATGCCATAAACGTTTTTTCTGTACTATTTCTGAGACAACTCACTATAATTTGCTCATCAACCAATTAAAAAAAATTACAATCATGAGATAGCTTCAATATTAAATAAGACATACCTCAACTAGTGGTTTTTCCACATCACTAATTTGAAACAAAAAATGTAGAAATCATTTAGATAAAGGGTTCTTTCATTTGGGGAGGGAAGAGGTCAATATAAACTGTGTCTTTTATATGGATTTAGAATTTAAAAATAAGCCTAGAACACAATGATTTGACTAAAATTCACTATAAGTAATCCTAGTTATTGTTTTAAGGATTAAAAAACATTTTCTCCCTAATACTCAGCTCTTAAACTTGCTACAATGCTTCTTCCCTGTCTATAGAAATTACCCCTGAAATATGTTAGTCAGAAAACACATTGCAGTATTCACAGTGCTTCAAAAAGCAATTGTGTATTCAGTCTATAACTTTTCATGTAATATTATTTGTAGACACCTTTTTTTTCACCAGGATACTATGTTAGCATTTAGGTGTGTGTATGTGTGTTTATCCCAGAAAAGCATTAGACATCAGGACAACATAAATAATATATTAACAAGTATAAAGAGATCTTGGAATGTAACCATTCTTATTCTACTGAACTGCAATATAATTATATTCTAAATCTGAGTTCAATCAGGCTCAAAGTGCAGGCAAATCAAAGAAGTCTTGTATAGCTCACTGCCATCTTTGAATAACCTACTAAGGTGAGTAGGTACATTCTCATGTGGAAGTTTTTTTTTTTTTTTTAAAGCGGGGATTTAAAAAGGTACTGCCCCCCTCCCAGGATTATTCTGGTATAAGATATTCCTAATATTCCTAAATCTGAAAGCTGAGACAAAATATTCCTAAATCTCTATAACCCATGCATAACCCACTGGTGTCAATGACAAATAGTCTGGTGGTTTATAACTACAGTATTTAAATAGAGGGAAAAGGACAAAAAGGGAAGGAGGGAGGAAACACACATAGACAGAAACACACAGAAGGTAGGGAAGCAAAAATGGAAGAAAATTAAAAGAAAAGAAAAAAGTAGGGAAGGAATAAAAAAAGTTGAAGAATGAAACATGAAAAGTCTTAAAATATGTGTGAACTATCATACTTTTACCAAACTTATTGGAAAGTTTTGAAGTAAAAATCTATAAATTTATCATATATTACAAAATATTGAATTAACCTATATATATAAGACAGTGCAAATTACGTGATAGTTGTAATTGTATACTTTCTTTAAAGAAATATTGGTATTATGTTAAGGATAATAGACTGAAGTCTTAATATGTAAATCACATTTTCATCTTGTCACATGTTTCATGTGATTTATTTATAAATTAACATTGATTATATTTTTGCTTAGCCAATTTAAGTACAAAAAAAGTACTTAATCCATATAAGAATCCATAGAATACATATTAAAAAGAAAATATCCGACACATTATTCTTCCCATGAATGCTGATGCAGAAGAGAAATATAAGTAAAATTTTTATTATTCTTTTACTATCTCCCTTGTGCTTGATAAAACTGACAAAATTAAATTAAAATAATTAAGTTATAGTTGGTTTTACAACAAAAATCACCATGATTAAGTTACCATAAAAGAAAATTATATATTATGTAAAATATCAACATTCTACTGTTCTTGCTTTTTCTTTGCTTTCCCTCTTCTAATTTCTTAAATTCTTTTTAATTTTCTTAAATCAATTTCCATTTTTTATATATGAAAGGCTATAAATCAGTAAGTTTCAGAAAAATGAATTTGAATTTCTCCACATATTCTTACAGTTTCAAGTATTAAATTCATACTCTGTTTTTACAGTTAAGCAGTATATTTAGAAATTTAAAGAAACTTACCTTTAACGTGCACAGGTCCAAAATTCTCTGTAAAGACCACATCTTCATTTTATCTCTGTTTTAAAATTCTGATAATTAAATACAGAATTTACTACCTATTTAAAACATAAGTAACCTTTTGAGATTGGCTCACTCAGCAAAATAACCTTAAGTTCATCCAAGTTGTTCTATGTAGCATGAGTTATTTCCTTTTTAGTGCTAAGTAGTATTCCATTGTATACATGTGTCAGTTTATTTATCCGTTCAATCTTTTAAGGACTGCTGAGATATCTATTATACACAGAACTGTTCTGAAAATTGATACATAGGCTTTTGTATGTACATAAGTTTTCATTTCTCAAGGATTAATGTTCAGGAGTGTGACTATCATGTGGTCCTATTTATACAATATTCCCAAAATTAAAAAAAAAATTCAAGATATAGAACAGAGAAGTGGCTGGTAGGACTTACTAAAAGATAGTGAAGCATTTTACTATAAACGGCAGCAAAAGAGAGCTCTTTAGTGGCTATAGAACAATTTTGTATATTTATTATAGTAGCAATATTCAAATCTAAATATCTGATAAAATGTCAAGGAACAATGCAGAAAGAGAAACAAAAAGTTAAGTACCTGTAAAAACTAGTGAATTCAAGTAATGTATATAGTTCAATTAGTTTTACTTTAACAATCAATTTCCTATATTTGATAATATACTACAGGTTTAAGAGATGCCACCATTGCAGAAACTTGAGTGGTAAGTACATAGAAACTTGGTGCTATTTTATAACTTACTGTGAGCTTATAGCTATTTCAAAATAAAAAAAAAAGTTAATGTTATAACAATACCTAATGGTTGAGACTTGTGTGAGGACTAGCACAGTGTATTATAGATAGCAAAACATCAATACTGAAAATAAGTAAAGTGTGTTATAGAAATAAAGAACAAAATAAACTTCTGATTTGATTGAAAACATTTGATTTAAAAGTTTATAAAAATTACCCTTATATTTCAAACACAAGCGCTACCTATGATAAACCCTTCAGTGTAGACTGAAGCCAGGATGACACTTTTTCCTCTAGAAAATGAAGTGCCATTTTTTAATTAGGATACTCTGTTGTGTTTTTGTATTTGTTTTTGTTTTGGTATTACAATTAGAACATAATGAAATCTTTTTCTACCCTTTATATTGACTCTGGTTCACTAAAGAGATGAATAAAATGTATATCAAATAAAAAAGTAAAAAAAAAGGGCTTAAACGTCTATTAATGTAACAAAAAATATATATTGGGCTTAGCATAGAATAAAAATAGTGCATACCTGTTAGCTTGATATGTCCTATTTCATCTAGCAAAATGCTGTAAATCAAAATTTATATTAAATAAGATAAAGTAAAATCTTCTATATAAAACATTTGCATAAATTAGTAATTTTTTAAAAAATATCAGTATTTAATGTAATGGAAATTTTTAAATGATTAATTTCACATCAAATATTATGCCGGAAGATTAATCTTTACATCAAGTTTCATATAATGATATAATTCATATATATTTTCATATAATCAAAATAAAATAATAAACAAGATGGTCAAAAAGTTAGCTAGAGAAGTACTGATTACAGGGTTACATAAAAAAAACACAGCTTTACTTTTCTGGTTTCAGGTCTCTATATACAATTCCTAATTGGTGCAGATGATCCAAAGCAAGGGCCAGTTCTGCAAGGTAGAATTTCACATCCTCCTCTGTAAACAGAACCTAGAATAAAATCATAATTTACCATTTGATTTTTTTTCAATAATGAGATCATCTAAAGTTATTCCTTTTAAAATCTTTAAGCAGACAAATCTGAGCAAATAATAAGGTAAACAGATGAAACTAACCTCTTTGAGAGTCCTCCTCTCCAAGTTTACTGTAAATTTTTCTAAAGCATATTATAATATGGTTTATATTATCTTCTTACACTGAATGCACTGCACTGGATTTTTTAAATGCCTTAGTGTCATGCTATGATTAATTTTAATGTGCTACTATAATGTAGTTCTGTCCTCAAGATCACTTTTATATGTATTTTGTTTTAGCATTGGTAAAAGGCAAAATATTTACACAATTTGAAGAGAAGAGTATCATTTCACATTGGTTATTCCACTATTTCTATTACTTTCCCTTTCATTACCTACTATTAATTATCAGGAATTTTATTCTTAGTCACTCTATTAAATCAAAGTTTCTAATTTACCAATGCCTTATAGTAAACACAGTACTATTTTTTTTAATTCATTTATTTTTTTTAATTGAAGTAGCATTGGGATCTTTTTCATCAGGTATTGCCACTGTAGTGTACACAACCCAAATTACCTATAGTTCATCACCATCCTCAACTGTATTTCCTTCCCTTCTAAACATAGTTCTAAAATCCATCTCTGACCTAAGAAATAGCTTCAGACCTCTGTTCTCCTACTAAATTACAGGAATTTAGTGGCAATATATTTCTCAATATGTGTATGTCTATGGAAAGAGCTGCTTGATAAAATAAAAAAAAAAAATACTGAACTTGGAATCAGATTAGCAGTGTAAGGTTTGAGCCATGGGCTTCAGTTTCCAAACATGTAAAGTTAAGATAATATCTGTTGTATCTACTTAACAAGGTTATTGCTAAGAGTGAATTAGCTAATGGGGGGGGGGAAGTTCTGTAGATTGTGAAGTACCATGTGCGCAATCCTGAGGCATAGATTACGTCTCTTCATTTATGAGTGTTAATTTGTTAATAAATTGGACACTACTCAACTACTTAATTTTTTACATTTACACCAGGGTTTGGATTAGCAAAACCAATTTGTCAAAAAATGGTCATTTTCATTAAACGTTTATGAATAAAATATCATAAAATTTTATGACTTTTTAATCCATTTAGAGTTATGAACATTGAATTACATAAGGCAGATTTATTTAAAGAGTAAAATTTCAGTTAATGATCAGTCAAAAAATAAATGTTGGTACCTCACCAGATTTTAAAAATGATCTATAGAAAAATAGGTATTGTTCATGATCTAACTCTTAGGAGAGCTCATTCTGATATTATAATGGTAAATGTATAACTATATCATTTTCACTTGATATTTTTAAGAATAAAAATATTTGTAACTTGTTAATTTCTGAAAGATGATTAAAATAATCAAGAAACTGAACACAGATGAAAAACCTAAACAAAAACCTTTCAAACTCAAAATTAAAGAAGAAATTCTGTTTAGATTACAGTTCATGGTCATGAAGTGGTCACTGTATAAAGAATGCTGATGGACCCAAATAATAAATTTACTAAATACAAATTATGTGTAGATTTATTACAGCATTCCCAATTCAGTAAAATAGGTATTATTGTCAGATGACAGATGGAAAAGAAATTTAGAGTGAAGAATCAACTTTTTCCAGAACAACATAAGGAAAAGCAGGTCTAGGATTTGAACTTTGGAATATTTCCCTTAAAACTACCTGTTTCTAGAAAACGTTTCTGTCAAGTAGTACTGTACAATCTTTTTTTTTTTTAAGGTTTTGGCACTAATACTTTCCTATTCACTAATCACAGAATCATTAATGTTTTCCTATTACCTAACCATACTATTATAAATCTAACAAAAATGAAAATCACTAAAATCCCAGCATCTTGAAGTAATAAGTACCACTAGACTTTTGTGGTCTGCTCTTTAAAATGTTCATATGTGTACATGTTTTTAACATTTTAACACATTTGAGATTGTATCATATATATACTTTTTGAGACCATACTATATGTACTATTTAGTATTACTTTTCCTCCTTACTATTACAATTATTTTTCCATATCTGTATATCTTTTTACATTTTCCAAAATTATGATTTCTCACTGAAAGCTCTAGTTACCATTTGAAAAAATTCTGATCAGTTATTTTCCTTGAATTTTAAGTTGACATATCATTTTCTTTTTTATTGCAGAAATATTGGTTTACAATATATTATTCAAAAATACATGATCACATATCTTCATTGGTGTTATCACACTATACCTATCACACCAAGGCATTCATATTCCTCTACCACAATCCACTTTTCTATATCATACTTACAAATTTTCAATAGCTGTGTAGTATCAACAAACCAATTTACCATAATTTGCCTAAATGTTCATTTGGGTTACAAACAGTTTTTTTTTTTACTATATTAAACACTTCTATAATATATATTTATACATGCATTCTTTACGTATGTTATATATACATACACACACACACACACACACACACATATATATATATATATATATATATATATATAATCCATTCCCATAAATTGATTCCTAAGAAATAAAAAAGGAAATCTGAATCAAGGAGAATACTAAGGTTCTTGACATAACACATAAAACTATTTCCCAAAAGGGTTACAATGATTTCTACTCCCATCAACAGATTAAGAAAGCATTTGTCTTACCACATCAATGATAGAACAGAATGTTAACTTTTGAAAAAAACCTTTCTAATCTGGCATAAAAACACAGCATCAACTTGTTTCAAGTTTTGATTTTAAGACTGGAATTTTCACCATGTCTAGGGGCCTTTCTATTATTCTTAGTGAATCATTAGTAACATGTTGGCCTATTTTCCACTATTGACTTACTGTTTCTGCAATTCATAGCAGCCCTTTAAGCACTGAAAATGTCAGGTATACATCATATTATGTGTAAATGTTTTCCCCCACTTCATGATGGTTGCTGATTATCAGTAATTCTTAAACATACACAGAATTTCTAACTGATTCCTCTTTATTATTTTATTTAACAAACCTCCATTGGTCAACAACATATTCACCTGTGTTTTCTTATGCTTACACTTTTCCAAAATTTAGTTCTTTAATATAAATAAAAGTTTTCTTTGTATGTAATTGAGATGGCAACTTAATATCATGTTTTCTGAAATATCCAAACAATTTATCAAATATTTTAATCAGTCTCTTTGCCAATAATTTGTGAATCTTTATTATAATAATATATAGAAACTGACACAAACAAGAGTGTTTCTGCACTACACAGGATGTGTCTAATCTAGTATTGATACTTTAATCTTTTACTTATAGCAGTAGTTTTACAATGTTTTAACAAGAGATAGAACTATAAAAGGGTGTTCTTTATTTTCAAATTATTTCTTTCATTTGCTTACTCTTCCAGATAACTTGATGAAACTTTTGTCTATTTTAAATAAACAAAAAGTCTTACTGGGATATCATGTGAAATTTTGGTAATCCTATAAATTATGGAAAAGCTAAAATATTTACAATTTGTCTTACCATATTGTCTTGATATTAGCAAGTAGGGCATTGCTTAAGAATGTATATGTATATTTGAGGGCAGACAAATTGGAAAAGTTAAATCTAAAGTTAAATTTAAAACATATGATACATATTTTTAAAACTACTTAACAATTACAAGTATATATATACTCTATATATAAATATTTAAAAACTTTCTATACCTTATATATATACTATACATATATATATATACTACACACACACACACACACACATATATATATATATATATATACACTTTTAAAAGTTTTTTCACCCTACTGAATGGAAGAAAGTATTTGCACACCACATATGTGACATATAACTGATACAAAGATACACAAAGAACTCATAAACTCTATAAAAGCAAACCAAATTAAAAAAGAAGGCTACAGAACTAAACAGACACCTCTCCAAATATGACATTAAAATGGCTACCAGGCACATGAAAAAAATGATTACAATCACTGATTACAGGAGAAATTCAAATTAAGACCACAGTAAGATACCATCTCATACCTCTGAGTATGGTCCATGTCTAAAAGATCAAAAACAACAAATGCTAGCAAGAATCTAAGGAAAAGGGGACCATCCTACACTGTTGATATGAATACAAACTGGCTCAGCACTTATGGAGATTAGTACGAAGATCTCTCAAAACATTAAACATGCTTCTTCCATTTGACCCTGTAATTCTACTCCTAAGCATGTATCCAAATAATTCAAAAACACTCAAAAGGAAATTTTCAGTACCATTTTTATGGTAGCATCACTTACTATTGCTAAATTTGAAAATTCAAACTAAATGCCCCCAAATAGATGAGTGAATCCTGAAGCTCAAATATATGTATACAATGGAATATTACTAAACAACCAAAAAAAAAAAAAAACACTAATTCCATTTACATCAATATGGATGGAGCTGGAAGGGATAAATTCTAAGTGCAATAAGTCAGAAGGAGAACAATAAATAGCAGACATTGTCATTAAGATGTGGGATATAAAGTAACTAACTTAATAGTCAGATAAAGACAGTCTGAAATCTAACCCTTGATAGTTGTTACGCAACTAAGACAAGAAGGGGGAAGGGGATTGTGGAAAAGAAAAACAGGGAAGGAAGGAGGCATAATGGTCTGCGGTAGTGGAGTACTTGTATAAGTTGGTGGTGAGTGCATTATCATGGTAAAATCTAATGGTGATATCCCAATGTTACTTTAATAAAAAGTAAACAAACTTGTTTTCCAGGATTACTAAGTCCTCATTTTGGACTATATAATAGCTTTTTGAGCACAAAAGTGAAGCATAACCACTGAACAAATTCTTATTAATATCCATTCTACTAAAGTAACTGATGAATGATATTTAAAAGCCTGTTTAATGAATATACTACTTTATTAACTTTTGGGAAATGCATTTAAAATGTTTGCTCTTTCCTATTATCTCAGACTTAGGAATCAAAACTTACTGATTAAATCTCTGAGCTAGTATGGATCTAGATATTTCCACATTGAGAATGGAAGTCTAAAGATTTTAAACGAAAATTACAACTGACTACAAGAACTTCTCAAACACATTTTTTTACACTTATACAATTTAACACAGGAGATTATGAATACTTTGACTAGAGCCTTGTCATACTGCTGTCCTTTGATGTTTCAAGATCACCTATTAATGAGATATTTAGAGACTTTCCTTCGAATGGAGTCCTACAGAGACCTTACAACATCCTGAATTCTGATTTGCAAAGTTAACAATATACCAAAATCACAGTTTACATCCAATGCATGTTATGGTCTGCTCTAGAGGTAAATATATAAGTCAGAAACCTTAGGCATATAAGCACTAGTTAGCATCCCAGAAGCAGACCATTCATCTTTCATATTAAGTTTCAGTGCTCTGGGAATCAGCACTAACTTTCCCATACTCAACATTTTAATTTTTGTAGTGAGATGTTCAACAGAATTTACTGAATAAAAATGCTATCCCTAGTCCCAGCAGCCACTAGGTGCATTCAGACAGGTAGAACTGAAGTGTTAAGGGAGGTCAGGTGAGTGAACCAACTCAGGTCCCTGGGAAAACACCTGGCATGCTGGTACCTCATTAGCACTGACAAAGAAAGCAAGAGCAGCCACAGCACAGGAGTGAGGACTTGAAAAAACAGCACAGAGCAAACAAACCTAAGGGAGAGAGGGGGAAAAAATGCACACCTGCCCATTGTCCTCTCTGACTCCAAAGAATTGGTACTTTCTCAACAGCCAAACCAAAGCAAGGAACAAAAATAAATTAATAAAATAAAATAAAATGGGGTAGGTAGATTAACAACCCCAATTTTACTACCCACCAAAGATACTCCCATGAAAACACTTGGAGAGAAACACAGAGCAAGTCAAATGCTATTAGCCTAAGAAAGAGAACACCCCAAGACAGAAGACAGATGCTACAGCAGAAGTCACCCTATCTTATTGTAGAAGAACTTGGTCCTCAAGCAGCCAACAGAAATAAGGAAGGTAGTAACCACTGCAGCACAAGAACAAAGACAGAATTAACTATACCTGTTAGAGGACTCCAATCAACATGTCAACTAATAGTAGAGCCATAGTTGCTCAATATGTAGAGTAAGATCGAAAGGAAAACACAGGAAGGAAGAAAAATGCAAAAACTCAAGCAAGCCCTATGGGAAATGATGCATCACGGAAGAAAAGCCAACATCTAGAAACCAACAAGGACAGTATCAAAAAAAAGTCTTCTCTGTCAGACAAAGAGCTCAAACTCAGCATGATAAAAGCCTCCAAAGAGCTAAGGGAAGAAGTAGAACAATTAAAAAAAAAAGCATAACAGAAAAAAACGAGTTAAGAGCAGAAAAATATTTAAAATAATATATCAATAAGAATAAAAGAATTGATGAGCTGAAGAACAAGATTGAATCCCTAAAAAAGAAACAGAATCAGCATCCTCGAAGACTTTGAAATAGAGAAGACAAAGAACTATAGAGAGAAATGTAAAGTAACAAGAAAGAAGAAAAACTCAGAGTTCTATTAGATTCCTTAAAGAAAGGAAACATAGAAGTAACTGGAATCCCAGAAAGAGGAAAGCATGGGAAATGAAAGATTATTTAAGGGAAAAGCGGAGAACTCCCAAACCTGAAGAAATGAAAATAGGCATCTAGGAAGCCAAAGGACACTAAACTACATGAGTGAAAGGAAAACTACAGCAAAACACATTATCATAAAACTTGAAAGAGTACAAGATAAGGAAATAATAATGAAACTGATCAGAGAAAAGAAACAGGTGACATACAAAGGAAAATCTATTAGGCTGACTTCGGATTTCTCTGAAGAGACACTCCACGAAAGAAGAGCCTGGAGCCACAATTAAAAAAGAAAAAAACTCCCAGACAAAAAATTGCAGCCAAGAATATTCTACCCTGCAAAAGTCACCTTCCTTTATGAAGGAAAAACTCAAACCTTTTCAGACAAGAAAGTCTCCAGAAACTTGCTACCATTAAACCCCCACTCCAAGAAAACTTAGAAGAAAGCTTAATCCCAAACCAAAATAGAATAAGTAAGAAGAACAAAACAAGGAAACAAATCAGAACCTCAGAATAACCACCAAAAAAACCAACTTCAGAAATCTCAAGTATCAATAAATACCTTAAATGTTAAAGGTCTAAACTGATCAATCAAAATACACAGAGTAGCAGACTAGATCAAAAAACAGATGCTGCCTACATGAAACACAGAACCCTGAAAGAAGCACATTCCAGCAGGGAGCCCAGCGGCAGCAGGAGGCGGTCTGACAGCTGCGGGCCAGGGGTTGAGGAGCATCCAAGATGGTGGTGGGAGGAGTGGAGGTCGGCTCAGGCCCACAGCCGCCATGGGGTACTGCACGGAAATAAGCCGCAGTTCCGCACCCGCGAGGGCTTCTACAAGCTGCTCCCCAGCGAGGGCGCCTCTCGAAGGTCGAGCCTGGCTTTTGCCCAGACCCCCCAGCACAGTCCATGGCGGTCCATGTGTGCTCAGTGCAGTCCCGCTGCCCACAGGCCTTGGTCCTGGCCCCGCGCTGCCTGCCTTGGGCCACAGCCTCCTGCTCTTCGGGAAGCCCAACAGCGCCAGACCGGGGAGCCACTCAGCATGCCCACCGGGCTGAGTGCCTGAGGAGACCATGTCTGATTTAACTTGGGTTTTATTTCTACCCGGGTTTCTGCAGTCACGAGACTCAATGGTCCATTGACCTCAACAAGCCCATTGACAAGCAGATACATAAGGGTACCCAGTCCACCTGCAATGACTTCAACAAGTTCACTGCTGCCAAGGAGACCATCTCCCTGTTGGTGGGGTTCTCAGCCAGCCAGGGATAGTACCTGGATCTCATCAAAAAGGACACCAGCAAGCTATTCAACAAAGAGGTGATTGTCGGCCCCTGCGGCCCCAACTGCTCCCCATTTCTCACCACCCAGCCAACGCATGCCTGCATACAGTCTGCATGAAGCTGCCGCAGCCTAGGGAGGAGTGCAGACTTAAGAGGGGCAAGCTAAGGGAGATGGAGCTAGACGGACAGCTCTGTGAAATGGGGTGACAGACAGCCGTGGTTTGAACAGTTCATAGCAGGAGCTCTGAGCCTCACTCTTAGCCTTTTCATCAGGCAACAAGTTGATGAAACATGACAACAGCTTGTGAGACCCGTTCTGCAGATCAGCAGACTGAGGCTCATCACTGCTTGGGACTTGCTTGAAGCCAGAACCCTTAGTCTCCAATTCTGGGCCCTGTGATTCAAGTTTTTGCTGCACCCTTTACATACTATGTGGCTTTACTGACAATGCCTCTTTGAGCCTCAGTTTTCTTCCTCTGCTAAATGGGATTTATCACTGCTTCACATGCCTGTTGTAAAATCATACATAGAAATGGCTCAACCCTGGATGGACTTGGCACAAGAATGAGTCGCCTGGACCTTGAGCAGGGCCTGTGCCTGCCTTTGTGTTGTTCTCTCCCTCAGAGGAAGGATTCCACCCATACAGAATTTGTGGAATGCTGAAGGACTTAGTGAACCATGAAAGGGTGAAAGATGCACTGGTTCCTTCATTCATGAAATCTCTGAGGTGTGTGGAGAGGGCCCTGCACTCCGGGGACATCTACCTCTTGTACTGGCATGGGCCTGCCACTGGCACTCCCATTTGCCAGCCAGCCAGATGCTGGCTGTTGACTGTTGTGGGTACTGTACTGTGCAGGCAGCAAGTGCCAGCGAGTAAACCCCAGTGGACAAGGGGGTGACAGTGCTTAGTGAGTCTGCTGTATGTGGTCAGGGATGTCCTCGTTTAGATATCAATGGAGTTGAGACCTGAAGGAGGTGAGGAAAGTTGGCAGAGGGGAAGGGTCTGGACTGGAAGGGTCATGTTGGGTCTGTGAGCTGGGAGAAAAGACAAGATTCTTTCTAGAGTCTCCCCCAGGGCATGTGAGCCCTTCTCTCAGACTCCCAAGAACCAGAAGTAGCTTAAGTGGTTGGGTTCTTTATAAAAAGTGCTTGAGGCCCAAGGACTTTAAGGTTTCCTGCTCTCTGGAACCTAGTTGAGGGAGGCCACACTGAGGATTGGTGTGGAACTGCCTTGCAGTGGCCTATGGGTATCGGACACCTCCTACCAGAGAGCAGAGTTTGGTGTTAGCATGATGGTGGGT
The DNA here is from genome assembly GCA_004024945.1 of Uropsilus gracilis. Taxonomy (NCBI): domain Eukaryota; kingdom Metazoa; phylum Chordata; class Mammalia; order Eulipotyphla; family Talpidae; genus Uropsilus; species Uropsilus gracilis. The sequence goes on along the minus strand of PVHY01016367.1, from coordinate 20,292 downwards.
GGGGCCAGGGTGGTTGTGAGGTGTGCGGGGCAGGTTGTGTCAAGTTCCAGGTCCCTTTTGAATACCAGACCCAGAATGTGTGGAAGATTGTGAGGTATGATGCAGATGAGCAGAGATTGCCACCAGCAGGGTGGGGCTTTCCTGCACTTGTTCCATAAAGGCCACTTGTGCCTGTCTTGGACAGGAAGGCTAACAGAGTCCCAAATTCTGTGACTCCTTTTTGCCTGAAGCCTGACATGGGAGGAGTGTGCAAAGCGTTCACACAGGGAACAGGTCTCTGAAGTCAAGACCCCAGCTGAAGGTGACCAGGGCTCCTGGAGCTTATTGGCAGCTCTGTTCTCTGCCTTCCACCCTGTGGCCAGTTTCCTTGTGGGAGAGTTTCTCTCCAGGAGGACAGGCTTCAGGGACCAATTTGGGGAGGTCATCTTTGGGGTGCCTGGCTTTCTCCCAACCCCTATAGTCTCCCCTGGCAGAGGCTGATCGACAAGACCAAGGTGACCTACCTGAAGTGGCTGCCCCTGTTGGAGAGTCTGTTCCCTGCCTCCCACACCAGTGGCCACCTATACCTGTACAACGTCAGCCACCCATGCACCTCAGTTCCACCTCAGTACAGCTTGTTGAAGAAAGGTGAGGGCTCTGCTGTCTATGTTGTCAAGTGCAAGGCACCCCGCAACCTGCTGGCCAACTCAACGAGTTCAACTTCACACCCGACAGACAGCACCTAGCCTGCATGAGCCAGGACAGTTGCCTGCGGGTTTTCCACTTTGACTCCATGCTGCTGTGTGGGCTCATGAAGAGCTACTTTGGGGACCTGCTCTGTGTGTGCTGGAGTCCCGACAGGCATTACGTCATGACAGGCAGTGAGGATGACCTGGTGACCATGTGGTCCTTCACAAAGGACCATGTGGTGGCCCACGGCCACAGCCACAGCCACAAGTCTTGGGTCAACACTGTTGCCTTCAACCCCTATCCCACGCAGGCTGAGGAGGCCTCAGTGCCCTGCGGCAATGGAGACCAGAGCAACTAGGAGGAGGAGGAAGAGGAGGAGGGAAAAAGCCTGAGGCCAGGTGTACAGGCCCTGGTGGGGCTACCCCACTTTTCTCGTTGCCCAAGGCAGGCTCCATCACCTACCATTTTGGCTCTGCTGGCCAGGACATGCAGTTCTACCTATAGGACCTCACCGAGGATGTGCTCTGCCCACACCCACAGCTGGCCTGCACCTTCCCTCGCATACCTGGCACCATACTGCTAGCCACCAGCAGCAGCTCCCAGAGTGGCAAGCTTGGCCCTGGCCCTCTGCCCTACTCACTGTCTCACTCTAACAGCTTCCAGCACCCTGCAGGCAGTGACAAGGCAGGTGGCTGTGGCAGGACCCCAGAGCCCGGGACACCCTTCAGCATTGGTTAGTGAAGTGACCACACTACAGGAACAGCGAGACTGGGGCTCAGCGAAGGAGCACAAGTGCTACCACAGCCTGGGCAACATCGGCCAGGGTGGTGGTGGGGCCAGTGGCAGTGGTGACAGTGGAGGTATGGACAAGCCCAGTGGCCTCGTCCCCTGCAGCCATCTGGACCCAGCCAAAGTGCTGGGCACTGTGCTGTGCCCACGCATCCATGAGGTACCACTGCTTGGGCCCCTGGTATGCAGGAAGATCACCCAGGAGCAACTGACAGTCCTCTTCTTCCAGGAGGACTGCATCATCACCACCTGCCAGGAGGGCCTCATCTATACCTGGGCCCCGCTGGGCAAGTTAGGCACCTCCTCCTAACCAGGCAACTCCCCGAGTGACACAGTGGTGTGAATTCATGAATGTCAGGGTTCCACACCCCACCCCAGCCTCCTAGCCATACCCTCCCCCTGCTGACTTCATGGATCAATGTATTAACAAGACTAATCATGACAGATGGACTGCTCCAATCCCCCACCCTGCTCAAATTTGGGGAGGCAGAGGGTCCCCCCAGTCTTGTCCCCACTCACTGCCAAGTACAATTACTACTTCCTCCAAAATATTAGTGTTAGCTTGCCCCATCACCAGCATGTGACTGGTCACTTCCCCATGAGAGACCCACCTCAATGTGAGCCCTGGTGGAGTGTCTAGTGTCCAGGTAGGTGCTTCTGCTATTGTTTGTGCTTTTGGAAGCCTCTCAGGGCCCTCCCTGTCCCCAACCTTTTATTTATACTAAAGTTTCCTTTAAAAAAAAAAGATAAGCACAGACTGAGAGGAAAGAGCTGGAAAATAATCCTTCAAGCAAATGGTCCCCCAAAGAAGGCAGGGGTAGAGAGGTAGAGGTAGTCATTCTTACAACAGATAAAGCAGATTTCAAACTAAAAAAAAAATGACATAGGACAAAGAAGGTCATAACCTAATGACAAAGTAATTAATTCACCAGAAAGACATTACACTTATTAACATATTCACTAAACAAGGGAGCACCAAAATTAATAAGACAACTACTAGCAGAACTGAAAGTGAACATTGGTGAAAATACATATGTGGTAGGAAACTTTTAACACTCTACTCTCACCAAAAGGCAGATCAATAAAATAGAAATTACACAAGGACACTATATAAAACTTTAAAGGCAGATCTAGACAAATTGAACCTATAGATATCTATAGGAAAATGCTCCCCCAAGGAAAAGAATATGCCTTCTTTTTAAAAACACATGGCCATTCTTCAAAATTGACCATATATTAGGCCATAAAAAATATCAGAATATGTACAAAGATTAAAATAATACTGACTTTTTTCCTCTGACCATAAAAGTATCAAACTGGAAATCAACAAGAAAAAGAAAATAAGGAAAGTGTACACTACATAGAGACTGAACAACATACTACTAGAATACCACTGGGTAAATGACAAAATCAAACAAGAAATTAAAATACACATGGAAACAAATGATAAAGATGACACAACATTTCAAAATGTGGGACACAGCAAAATCAGTACTTAGAGGCAAATTTATAGCAATACAGGCCCATATCAAAAAGAAACAACACAAAGAAAAAAATGATCTAATTTTTAATAATATCCTAATCTCTGAACTATAGGAATGAAAAAGAAAAACAAAAAAGTCCAAAACCTAGCAAAAGAAAAGAAATAATAAAAATCAAAGCAAAAATAAGTGAAATAAATAAACCAAAAAGACAATAAAGAAAATCACCAAAACCAACAACTTGTTCTTCGAAAGAATAAACAAAATTGATAAAACCCTAGCAAGGTCACAAAGAAAAGAAGGGAGAAATTTCAAATAAATAGCATTACAAACAAAAGAGGAGAAATTAAAACTGGCAAAGCAAAAATCTAAAGGACAATCAAAGACAACTACAAGCATCTTTATGTAAACAAATACAATAACCTGGATGAAACAGATAAATTCTTAAAATTATACAGCCACCTAAAGTTGAACAAAGAAGAAATAGAGGATTTAAACTGACCAATCAAAAGCAGCAAAATAGCAGCAATCATCAAAATTCTCTTTAAAAATAAAAGCCCAGGATCAGATGGTTTCAGAAATGAATTCTGTGAAACATTACAAGATGAAATAGCACCTGTAAAAGCTACAGCTCTTAAAAAAAAGAAAAGAAAGAAGAAAAACTGCCAAATGCATTCTACAAAGCAAACATTACACTAATACCAAGAACAAAGATAGCACAAAGAAAGCAAACTATAAGGCAATCTCCCTAATGAACACAGATGCAAAAATTCTAAATAAAATCCTGGCAAATAGAATCCAGTAATGTATTAATAGAATTATTCACCATGACCAAGTGGGATTTATTCCACTGCAAAGGAATGGCTCAACATCCGAAGATCACAACAATATAATCCATCATATCAACAAGGAGAAAACCAAAAATCATATGATCATATCAATAGATGCAAAGAAAGCATTCACTAATCTTTAGCATCCATTCATGATAGAATCACTTGAAAAAATCAGAATAAAGGGGACATATCTAAACATAACAAAAGCCATCTATTACAAATCCACAACAAATATCATACTTAATTGGGAAAAAGTGAAATCGTATCAATTAAGATCTGGAACCAGGCATGGGTGCCCAATCTCAACACTAATTTGCAACATAGTCTGGAAAGTTCAAGCTAGGAAAATTAGGAAGGAGAAAGTCATAAAAAGACTAAATATAGGAAAATAAGAAATAAAGATATTATATACAGATGCTATAATACCTTATGTAGAAAACACCATAAAATCCACACAAAAGCTAATTGAAATAATAAACCAGTAATGTAAGGTAGCCAGATACAAAGTCAACACATAAAAAACAGTGACCTGCTTATATGCAAAATATCAGTCAGAAGAAGAGATAAGAAAACTACCTGATTCACAATCATGCCAAGGATAATTCAATACCTGGGAATAAACTTAACAAAGGATTTGAAAGACTATTGTTAAAATATTGTTAAAAGAAAGAGAAATCATAAAAATGACATTCCTATCAATGGATTGGAAGAATTAACATTATCAAAATGGCCATCCTACAAAAAGCAATCTACTGCTTCAAAGCAATTCCAATGAAAATTTCATTGACATTTTTAAAGAGATAGAACAAAAATTACTGAAATTTATATGAAATGACAAAAGACTCCAAATATCCAACCCCCCCTCCCCACCGACCAACAGTAAGAGAAAATGTATGCATTACAATTCTAAACCTCAAAGCCATAATAATCAAAATACCATGGTACTGAACAAAAATAATCAAATCAATAAAACAGAATTGAGTGTCCAGAAATATATATATACAATATATAAAATATTGTACAATACAATAAACACATATACAATAAACTAGTATTTTGACAAAGAGGCGAAAAAATACACATTAAAACAAGGATAGCCTCTTCAATAAATGGTGCTGGGAAAACTAGATCATGTCATGCAAAAAAATGAATGAAGACAACTCCCTCACACCATATAAAAAGAACAACTAAAAATGAATAAAACACTTGAATGTAAGATGTGAAACCATAAAATATAGAGGAAAATTTGGGCAAAACACTTAAGACTTACATTTCAGAAGTCCCTCTCCAGAGACATCCACAGATGCTAAAAATATGAAGGAAAACATAGACAACTAGGACATCAAATTAAAAAACTTCTGTACAACAAAAAAAAAATAACCAAAACAAAAAGAAACCTAACAAAGTGAGAGAAAAATTTTGCCCTCCATACATGTGATAAGTGTCTTATTACAAAGATGCACAAAGAACTCATACAACTAAACAAAAACAAAGCAAAAAGTCCAGCCAAAAACTGGGGAGAAGAAATAAAAAGACACTTCTCCAAAGAGGAAATACACATGGCCAACAGGCATATGAAAACATGCTCAAAATCACTGGCAATCAGGAAAATGCAAATCAAAACCACAATGAGATACCACCTTACACCAGTAAGAATGGTCCATATCAAAAAGTCAGGCAACAGTAAGTGTTGGCAAGAATGTGGAGAGAAAGGTGCATTCTTACACTGCTGGTAGGAATGTAAACTGGTCCAGCCACTATGGAAAGTTGTTTCAAGAACCCTCAAACAACTGAAAATGGAACTACCATTTGATCCAGCAATCCCACTCCTTGGAATCTACCCAAAGGATATAAAAACACTAACTCAAAAATACATCTGTACTTGAATGATTCTCGCAGTACTAATTACAACAGCCAGGATATGGAAACAACCCTGTGGAATGTGGTGACACAGGTTGAGAGATGAGCCTTAGATAAAAGTAAAACCTTTTATCTTTTAGACCCCCTCTGGCATACTAGAGGGTGGACAACAGAAAAATTCTCACCTGTACCCCAGCTTCCTAACTTCTTTGGAATGTCCCAAGAGACATATGACCTATTAGTAATGACTCCTACCCCCAAAGGTAAATTCTCCTGTTATCACCCATACCCCCACTGTATATCACATATGATTGGGAATCAATTTACTACTTCCTCATTAACTCATTATGGTAATTTTTCTGCCAGGGTATATAAAGGGCTTCATAACTTCATTAAAGTTGGACCTGGACAAGCTTCCCAGGATACCGTTCTGCAAGCAAGCCTCACAGATCAGTATCAATCTCTTCTATCTCATTTTTTCTCCTTTCCCACACATGACTCCTAACAAACCCAAAAGCCCCCAAACTGATGAATGACTGAAAAAGAAGTGGTATATTTACACAATGGAATTTATTCATCAATCATCGAAGACAAACATGTCATTTGCAGCAGCATGGACGGAGCTAGAGGAAATCATGTTAGTGGAAATAAGCCAGAAAGAGAGAAATACAAGATAGTCACTTATCACTTATATGAGGGATATATGTAAAACACACAAATAAACAGACAAGAAAAAATTTAAACTGCTAACAGAACTGAAGCATAGAGCAAGAGAGGAGGAGGAGGGTAAAATCGAGGGAGGGCACAAGAGATTGAGATGGTGCACGGGTGATAAGGTGATGGGGCAGACAATGATGTATTATATGTGTGTATGTGTGTGCACAATCAAAAAATAATTATTAAAAAGTTGAGTTTAAAAAAATAAATAAAAAATAATAACCTATTATAGCCTAAAATAATATCCAGAAGTCTGTCTCCTGCTTCTCTGACGATTTACCACACATTTTAGTCCAGCCACTATGGAAGGCTATGTGGAAGAACTTCAAACAAATGAAAGTAGAACTCCCATTTGACCCAACAATCCCACTACTGTGAATCTACCCAATGGATACAAAAACACTAATCCATAAGAACACTTGTGCGTGCATATTTATTACAGCACTATTTACAATTGCCAAGATATGGAAACAACCAAAATGCCCCCAAACTGACAAATGGCTGAAAAAGATGTGGTATATTTACTCAATGGAATATTATGCATCAATCAAAGAAGACAACCTTATGTCATTTGTAGCAACATGGATGAAGCTAGAAGGAATCATCATAGTGGAAATAAACCAGAAATAAAAAGAGAAATATGGGATGGTCTCACTTATATGAGGGAATTAGGAAAAACAAAAAAACAAATGGACAAGAAAAATATAAAACTGCCAAAAATATAGAACTGAAACACAGAGCAAGAGAGGGGGAGGAGGAAGAAAACAGGGGAGGGGGAGGGCACAAAAGTCTGAGATCATTCACAGGTGATAAGGTGATGGGAGAACCTCAGGGTAGACAATGATGCCATATATATATATATATATATATATATATATATATATGTGTGTGTGTGTGTGTGTGTGTGTGTGTGTGTGTGCGTGTGTGTACACAGATATTTATGTACACAGATATATATGTACAATAAAAATATTAAGCTAAAATAAAAAGAATTAACAGCAAAAACAGCCCATCCAACTGGGGCTAAGTATGAGGCCCATGGAGCCCATCCCAGCATCTCGGGTGCTTGGATACTACCAAGTGAACAACCCAGACCTCAGTATCACCTGTTAGTCCTTGGGAGCACTCAGAAATTTAAGTCATGAACTTTCTTATTCCTTTTTTTTTCTCCTAAGCTGCAATCTTGATGTACCAAATGCATCCCACTCAGCTTGCTGACACCTACAAGTAGATCAGACAACAGCTGTAACCTCATAGTTCTGTATCCTCCATCAGGGATCTTTGTATACTCCATATGAGCATCCCTGATTGACTTCCAGCTTCTCAGGAGGTAAAAGAGGCATGTTTGCAAGACCTATTTGTTAAGCAAACCAGGTCCGAACCTTTCCTTCCCATGCCCTGTCCTACATTGGGAATCCTCAAATACCCACAGAAAAATTCACCCATCTCCTTCCCTCCTGGCAACCAGAGGAAGGGACTAAACTATGGGTCCTAGGAGAGGTGAGGTCTCCACAACCAGCCTCTGGACTAAGTGATCCCAATGCACTCTCAAGCACAAGAAAAGAATTGGGAGAGCATGGGGGAGACTCTACAACTGCACAAATCCTCAAAGTCCACAGTAGCAGTACCCAACAACACAGAACAGCAGGGGAGGAGGAAGAATTCAAACACAACAAAACATTGGCTATAACAGAGAAAACAAAAAGCAAACAATGTAGAGAAGAAAAATACAAATGTCCAAGGAAGCCCTCAGGGAACAACACATAACAGAGAGAAAATCAAATAACATTGATAGAGAAGAATTTTCCTCCCTATCAGATAAAGAGTAACCAAGATTTAAAAACACAAAAATATAAGATAAGGAATAGGAAAGAATGCTATGAAAAACATAATTAGCACACAAGAAAACAAGATTGATATACAAGGGGGGGGAGGTATTACAGAATGGCAAAAATCTCAATAAAGTAAAATATTCTAGAAAAAGAAACAAAAATAGAATAGATTATATGAATAAACAAATAATTACCATCAAAGATATAGATACAAAAAAAGGTAAGGAAAAGATACAAAGGAAAAAGAATGAAGAAACACTTAGAGAATTATCTGACATCATGAGGAAAGGATATGAGTCATATGAATCCCAGAAGGAGAAGAAACAAAGGAACTGAAAAACTACTGAAGAAGAAAGACCAGTCCACCAAACACAGGAGCAGCACCTTCCAGCCAGGATGGAGCTTCAGTCCAAAATCTTCAATAGTCCACCCTAGAGATGGAACCTTCAAATATGTACAATAGAGATCCAAAAAAGACCTGACAAAGAAGCTGAAGGGCCCTGCACCTCCACTCCTGCCCACCAACCACTGCTGCCCAAGTACTCAGCAGGTACCTCTACAAATCAAAAATACCACCAACAAATAGTGCCTGCTGGTACCAGTGGTACTAGCACACCACCAAGAGCAGAGCAAATTTGAAAGCAACATATGGGAAAATAGAAAATTACAAATGATCAAACCAACTATCCTCAGATCAATATAACTCAGAAAGTAAGTCAGCACATTGAAACCAACAACACAGGAGTAGAAAAATATGACCAGACAGAAAAAGAATTCAGAACCATCATAATTTAAAAAACTGGAAGATACCAAAACCCGAATTCAAAAAGACACCTGTATCTGTAAGTTTGCTGCAACACTATTTACAATACCCAAATGACCCCAAATGCCCACAAACAGATGAATATATCAGAAAGTTGTGGTATATTTACAGAATGGCATATTATTCAGCAATCAAGAAGATAATTTCAATGTATTTGTGGCAATATGGGTGGAGCTAGAGGATCATGGTAGCAGAAATAAGCCAGAAGGAAAAAGAAAAATACTGGATGATCACACCTATATATGGGATATAGGAAAACAAACAAACAAAAGGACAAAGAAAATTTAAAACTAACAAACTGTCAACAGAATTAAAGCATAAAGCAAGAGAGGGGGAGGGATGAGCATAAGAGACTAGGGTGATGGTTCATGGGTAACATGGTGGTGGAAGTATCTCAATGTATACAATGATCTAAATATATATATATATATACATATATATACACACACATGTGCAATGAAATTTTTAAAAAGTGGGGGAAAAGAAAGGGAAAAGTAATTAACTTCAATAGTTAAAAAAATAACTATTCAAAGAAATAATTGAAGAGAATGTCCACAAATTAGAGAAGAAAATGAAAATCAACTTACAGAAAGCTAGAAGAATGTCAAAATACCATAATTAAAGGAAAACTACAAGAAAACACAAAGTAGTAAAGAATCCAAGAGTCTATTACAAAGAAAAAATAATGAAACTGACAAGAAGAAACAATAATATATTAAGAAAAAAAGATTAGGCTGACATCGGACATCGCTGAACAAATACTGTGAGGAAGAAGAAAATAGAATAGCGTGTTCAAAAAATTCTAAGACAAAAACTGTCAGTCAAGAATGCTTTATCCTACAAAGTTCTCCTTCCTTCATGAGGAAAAGGTAAGAACCTTCTCAAGCAAACAAAATCTTCAGAAATTTGATACCAATAAGCCCCCTACTCCAAGAAATTTACAAGTCTTAAAATCTAAACTAACAGAACGAGAGACAACAAAAATTGAACAAGGTATTAAGCAGAACCACAAAATGATGATTTAAATAATAACAACAGACTTCTGTGTATCAATAATCACCCTTAGTGTTAATGGAATGAATTCAACATTAAAAAGAAAGAGTAGTATGCTGGATTAGGAAAGAGAACCTGACATTCTACTCCCTCCAGAAATACACTTAAGTTGTAAACATAAACAGTGATTGAAAGAAAAGGGCTGGAATATAATTCTAAACTAGCCCCAACAGAAGGCAGGGACAACCATACTTATATCAGATAAAATATATTTCAAGCTAAAAAGTTATCAAGAGGCATAGATGAACACAATATAATGATTAAGAGACTAATAGACCAGGAAGATATAACATTCATCAATATATACTCTCCAAATGAGAGAGCACCAAAATTCATTAGACAATTACTATCATCTCTAAAAACAGACACTGGAAAAAAAAACATTTATGTAGCAGGAGACTTCAAGGCCCCATTCTCACCAATAAGCAGTTCAATGAGACAGAAATAAAGAATTATATAATAGCCATAAATCCAGTTTTGATTACATGGGTCTAACAAACATCTACATCTATAGGACTGCACCTGCAAATATCCAAATACACATTTTTCTCAAGTGCACATGGATCATTCTACAGAATCAATCACATGCTTGGTGACAAGAAAAAGCATCAGGTACATAAATGTTGAAATACCAAGTCTCTTCTGTGACCATGAAGGTATAAAACTAGAAGTCAACTTGAAAAATAAAAGCAAGATACTCCCTCAATTATGGAGGCTGATCAACACACTGATGAAAGACCACTGGGTAAATAAGGAAATCAAAGAATAAATTCAGAAATACCTTGAGACAAATAAAAATGAGGAAGGATACAATTTTCCAGAACAGATGGAACAAAGCAAAAGGAGAATTAAATGGAAAATATAATATAATAATATAATATAATAATATAATATATTAATGAATATAATAATAAGCCCACATCAAGACACAAAAGAGAACATAGAAACACCCTAATATCCCATCTCCAAGAACTAGAAAAATAACAAAATATACACAAATCAGTAGAAGAAAGGAAATAAATAGAATATTTTAAAAAATTCAGAATATCAATGAAACCAAAAGGTGGTACTTTGAAAAAATAAACAAAATAGGCAAACCTGTAGCTAGGGTCACAATGAAATTAGAAGGAGAAAACTCAAATTAATAGGATCATACGTGAAAGAGGAGAAATTACATCACACAGAATAAATCCAGAGAACAGAGATTGCTATAAATATTTATATGCAAACAAGTTCAACAGTCTAAAAGAGATGTACAAATCCTCACAAGTATACAACTCCCCAAAGCTGAACACAGAAGAAATAGAAAATGTCACTAACAAATTTTAAGCAAGGGAATTGAAACAGTGATCAAAATCCTCCAAAAACAAACCATCAAAAAAAGCAGAGATAAGATGGTTTTAAAAATGAGCTCTACCAAACCTTCACATATAAACTAAACCTATTCTATAAAAACTCTTTGAAAAACTGAGAAAGAAAAATACTACCAAATACAGTTTACAAAATAAATGTTATACGAATATCAAAACCAAAACAAAGAGAATACACACACACACAAAGAAAACTAAAAACCAATCTCCCTAATGAGCAGAGAAGCAAAATCCTCAATAAAATCTCAGCAAGCAAATTCAACAATGTAGCAAAAGGAGCACACATCATAACACCATTTTCAAGTGGGATTCATTCCAGTAACACAATGATAATTCAACACCCAAATTTCAATGTATTACACTACATCAACAAAAAGAAAACTGAAAAACATTTCATCATATCAATAGATGCCGAAAAAGAATTTGAAAAAATCCAAAATTCATGTATGGTAAAGGCCCTCTAAAAACTCAGGATAAAAGAAACATATTTAGCATAATAAAAACCATTTACAAGAAACTCAAAGCTAACATTCTTAATGGTGAAAAACTGATCATAGATCTGAGGCATACAGCAAGAGAGTGGTAGAGAGGGGGCTCAGAATGAGGGAAGAACAATGATGGAAGAAAATAAATCAAATTATACACACACAAGTAGGATTAAGTAAAAATATGAGAAATAATTTACCAAATCAATGTTAATTTTGTTAATCTTGAGTGAACATATTAATATCAAATCAAAGAACATTAAAGATCCCAAATCAAAGATCCCAAATCAAAGAACATTAGGCAGAATAAAACATTCCTCTAATAATAACAGAGACATCAATTCAACAAGGGGGAATGATAAATCATAATGATTTAAGCACTTAATAACAGAACTTTGAAATACATAATTTGATAGAGATTCAAAAATAGATGAATCCAGAATTATAGTCAAAAGTTTTAATACTTATCTCAAAAATGTGTAGAACATGTAGGTTAAACATTATGAAGAATAGAGTAACTCAATACAAGTACCAAACAACATGATACTTCTTATAGAACCTCCACTACCCAATAACAGCAGAACACACAATCTTCTTACATGTACTTGGAAAATTTACCAAGATAGACCATATTCTGAAACACAAAACAGTCAAATGTAAATTTAAAAGAATTTACATCATACGAAGTATAAGACCACAATTAAGTTAGAAATCAATCTAGGAAATGCTCAAATATTTCTGATCAGCACGGGAGTTTTGACTTGCTCCGTTTCCGACCTGGGCCGGGTTCACCCTTCCTTAGGCAACCTGGTGGTCCCGGGAGGTCACCATATTGATGCCGAACTTAGTGCGGACACCCAATCGGCATAGCGCACTGCAACCCAGAACTCCTGGACTCAAGCGGTCCTCCTGCCTCAGCCTCCCGAGTAGCTGGGACAACAGGTGTCCCCTCCACACCAGGCAGCTCAAATATTTCTAAATGAAATAACTTACTTCTAAATACCCTATGAATAAAAGAAGAAATTAAAAGGAAATTAGAAATTATATTGAACTAAAAGAAAATAATAATACCACACATGGAAATCTGTGGGTTGCTGCCAAAGCAGTGTAGAAAGAAATTTATAACATTACATATACATATTAAAATAAGAAAGGTCTCCAATCAATAATGCCAGCCTCCAGTTTTAAAACCACAAAATCTAATGAGAAACAAAGTAGAAAAAAGTGAAGTAATAAAGGCAGAAGTTAAAATGGTGAGATAATGAAAACAATCAAATAGAAAAAAAAAAAAAAAGCAATAGAAGCAATAGAGTAATCAGAAAATCACCACCAAATACTAGTTGGTTCTTTCAGAAGAAGAAAATAAAATTCTAGCAAAGATAAGCAGGTCAAAAAGAAGACACAAAACACTAAAATCAGGAATGAAGACAGTGATCTCACTAATAATCCTACAGTTAGAAAAAAGGATAAGGAAATATTGTGAACACTCTATGACAATAAATTCAAAAACTTTGATAAAGTGGAAAAGCCTTAAAAATAACCTGTATGTGATTTCAAATCTCACTCACAAAGAAAAATAAACTGAATAGTTTATTTAAATAAACTGAAATTGTGAACACCTTATCAAAAAAAGTATTTTAAGCCCACATGGTATTAATAGTGAATTTAAAAATCACTTAATGGAAAATTTAATATTAAATTCTTCCATAAAATTGGAGAGAACACTTTTCTATGAAACCACACCTGTACTGGCATGAAAAGTGGACAAATGGTACATTAAAACAAGAGTCACATACCCCTCATGAAAACAAAACCAAAATTTTTAAGGTCTTTTATTTTATTTTTAATATTATTTTTTTATATATTTCACATCAGTTTAATCTCCATGGGTCACCCACCACCTCCCCTCCCTGATCAGTCCAGCTGGTCCCCACCCTCCCATTGTATATTTTAATTTGGTTTTCCATATATTAGTGAAACCATTTGGTTTTTTTTCTTTCTGAATCGTTTCTCCTAGTATGATTTCTTCTAGGTACATCCAAGTTTCAATAAATTCATCAAAGTTGTCATTTTTAATTGATGAGTAATACTCCATTGTGTGTGTGTGTGTATATATATATATATATATATATATATATATATATATACCACATCTTCTTCATCCATTCATCTGTTTTGGGACATTTGGGTTGTTTCCATGTCTTTGCAATTATAAATAGTGCTGCAAAAAACATCCAAGCACATGTGTCCTTTTGTACCCACATCGAGGTCTCCTTTGGGTAGATTCCCAGAAGAGAAATTGCTGGTTCAAACGGTAGTTCCATAGTTCGAGGGTCCTCCATACTGCTTTCCATAGTGGCAGAACCAGATAACATTCCCACCAGCAGTGTGTGTTCCTTTCTCTCCACATCCACGCCAGCACTTATTGTTGCCTGTTTTTTTGATGTGGGCCATTCTTACTGGTGTAAGGTGGCATCTCATTGTGGTTTTGATTTGCATTTCTCTGATTGCCAGTGATGTTGAGCAATTTTTCATGTGCCTGTAGGCCATTTATATTTCTTCTTTAGAGAAGTGTCTTTTTAGTTCTTCTCCCCATTTTTTGATTGGGCTTTCTGTTTTGCTTTTGTTTAGTTGTGTGAATTCCTTGTGGATCTTCGTTATTAAACTCTCATCACTCTTGTGGAAGGCAAAAATTTTTCCCATTTGGTTGGGTTTCTTTTAGTTTTTTCTGCTGTCTCTTTTGCTGTACAGAAGCTTTTCAGTTTGATGTAGTCCCATCTGTTTATGTTTGCCTTCAGTTTTTTGCCATCTGTAGATGTTTCCAAAAAGGGAGTTCTGAATTACACTTCATGGAAGGTTTTGCCCAGGTTTTCCTCTATGTATGTTATGGTTTCAGGTCTGACATCTAAGTCTTTTATCCATTTGGAGTTGGTTTTTGTAAATGGTATGAAGATGTTGTCTTTGTCCATTTTTTTTTAATGTCTTAGTCCAATTTTCCCAACATAATTTATTGAAAAGGCTATCTTTGCTCCAATGTAAGTTTTCCCCTCCTTTGTCAAAGATAAGTTGACTATATATGTGTGGTTTCATTTCTGGGCTCTCAGTTCTGTTCCATTGGCCTGATTGTCTGTTGTTGTGCCAGTACCATGCTATTTTAATTATTATGGCTTTGTAGTATAACTTGAAGTCTGGAATAGTTAGATCTCCATTCTCTCTGTTTTTGGAGAGGAGGTTATTTGATATCGAGATCTTTTGTTATTCCATATGAATTTCTGTAGTTTTTGTTCTATCTCTTTAAAGAATGTCATTGGAGTTTTTATGGGGATTGCATTGAATCTGCAAATTGCTTTTGATAGGATGGCTATCTTGATGATGTTAATTCTACCGATCCATGAGCAAGGAATGTCTTTCCATTTCCTTATGTCTTCTTCTATCTCTTTTAGTAGTGTTTTAAAGTTTTCTTTGTATAGTTCTTTCACGTGCTTTGTTAGGTTTATTCCTAGGTATTTAATTGTTTTTTGGTGCTATAGTAAATGGGATGGCTTTTTTAATTTCTTCTTCTTCTGCTTGACTTCTTGCATATAGGAAGGCTACTGACTTCTGTGTGTTTATTTTGTAATCAGCTACCTTACTGAACTGGTTTATTGTTTCGAGAAGTTATTCTATAGATTTTTTTGGGTTCTCTACATAAAAAATCATATCATCTGCATATAATGATAGCTCCAGTTCCTCTTTTCCTATTTGTATCCCTTTTATATCTTTCTCTTGCCTTATTGCCCTGGCTAGAACTTCCAGTACAATGTTAAAAAGTAGTGGAGAGAGTGGGCATCCTTGTCTGGTTCCAGATTTAAATTGGAATGATTTTATTTTTTCCCCATTTAAGATAATGTTTGTTGTAGGTTTTTCATAGATGGCTTTTATTATGCAGAAGACAAGAAATAATAAAGATAAAGGATGAAATAAATAACCTAGGAACCAAAAAAACTATCCAAAAGATCAACGCATCTAAGAGCTGGTTCTTCAAAAAAATAAATAAAATTGACAAACCCCTGACAAAGCTCATAAAGAAAAGAAGAGAAAACACTCAAATAAACAGAATCACAAATGAAAGAGGAGAAATTACAACAGACACAAAAGAAATCCAAAGGATAATCAGAGACTACTATGAACATCTACATGGAAACAAATACAACAACCTGGACCCGATGGACAGATTCCTAGAGAAATACAACTATCCAAATTGAAAAAAGAAGAAACAGAGAAGCTAAATAATCCAACCACAAGCAGCGAAATTGAAGCAGTCATAAATACTCTCCCTAAAAAACAAGAGCCCAGGACCAGATGGATTTACAAATGAATTCTACATGACATTCAAAGAGGAAATAGCACCTATATTACTAAAACTATTCCAAAAAAAAAAAATCAAGAAAGAAGGAAAACTCCCAAACACATTCTATGAAGCAAACATCACTTTCATAGCAAAACCAAATAAGGACAGGACCAAGAAAGAAAACTATAGACCAATTTCCCTAATGAACATGGATGCAAAAATTTTAAACAAAATCCTAGCAAATCGAATCCAACGATGCATCAAAAGCATTATTCACCATGACCAAGTTGGATTTATCCCAGGGGCACAAGTATGGTTCAACATCCAGAAATCAATTAATATAATACACCACATCAACAAGAAAAAAAAACAAAAATCACATGATCATATCAATTGATGCAGAGAAAGCATTTGACAATGCCCAGCACCCATTTATGATAAAATCCCTTGAAAAAAATTGGGGATTGAAGGAACATAACTCAACATAATAAAGTCTTATTTTAAAGAAAAAGTTCACACCTTCTCAAAAGCATTGCTTAATTTGGTTTGCGAAGATTTTGTTGAGGATTTTTGCATCTGTGTTCAACAGGAATATTGGCCCAATTTTCTTTCTTTATAATGTCCTTGCCTGTTTTTGTTTCAAAGTAATGTTGGCTTTAATGAGTGTGTTTGGGATCACATGTGTTTGGGATCAGATGAGTCACATGTGATTTAACATGTGATCAATCCTGGAAGTTATTTTATGTGCACTTGATATGGTGTATTCAGCTTTATTTGCAGGGTAATGCCCTATAAATATCTAGTAGGCCTATCTTAGTTGATTGACCATTTAAGACTATTGTTTCCTTATTCATTTCATGTCTGACTAAAGTTCCCTATTATTATTGTTGCAGCTTTGTCCCTTTTAATGTTTTTTATTGTTGTCTTATAAATCTTGATTCTCCTTCATTTGCTGCATATATTTTGTGATTTTTTTGTCTTCCTAATATAGTGAACCTTTAATAATTATATAGTAGCACTCCCTCTTATGTCTTTTTTAACTTGGATCTTATTGTATCTGAAAAAGGTACATATGTTCCTACATTTCTGTAGGTCCTACCTGCATGTAGGTTTGTTTTCCAACCATTTGTTTTCAGTCTGTGTTTATCTTTAAAGTTCAAATGGCTCTCCTGGGGCCAACAGAAAGATGGGTTTTGTTTGTGGCTAGAGTGACTTTGCCTTTTGCTTAATGAGTCCAATTATTTACATTTAGAGTGATAACTGACATGACAGTTTGCTACTGCCATTTTGTCTTTAGAATCTGTTATATTTTCTAAATTGATTTCTTATAGTTTTTCTTTACTTTGATTTAGGTAGGCATTCTCCTTTCAGCATTTTATGCAAAGGAGGTCTGATGTTTGCAAACTACTTCAACTTCCACTTGTCCATGAAGGCTTTATTTCTCCTTCATATCTGAAGATGGACCTTACAGGATATACTATTCTTGGCTGGAATTTTATCATTAAGCATTCTGAGTACATCACTGAATTTAAGGTAGATAGGGTTATCTTTATAGGTTGTTTTTTCCCCTGTTGCCTTAATATTCTTTCTTTGTCTTGAACATTTGTTAGTTTTAATACTATGTGTCTTGTCATAGGTTTAGTTGCATTTAGGTAAGAAGGTGCTTCTTTGACTTCATGAATTTGCATAGGTAATTCTTTCTATAGGTGAGGGAAATTTTCCTTTATTATTCCATGGATAGGCTCTCACTTTTCCCCTTTTCTCTTCTGAGATAGCCATTATTTTTATATTGGCTTTAAAATGGTGTCAGTTCTCAAATTGACTCTACAATTAGTTTTAGATCTTATTCCTCTCTCTTCTTTCACCTGGATTATTTGTGTATTACTGTCTTCCTGATTACTAGTTATATCCTTCATTTGATCATTTTTCTCCCATAGCTTTCTCTAAAGGTCTTGACATAATTTACTGTATTCGCTACCTCCTGAATTTGTTATTTCTAATTAAATGCTCCAATTTCTATTTTCTTTTCACTGAATCTTAATTCTGACCTCAATTTGTTTTCCTAAATTTTTCTGTATTTCATTAAGTAAAGTTTATCTGAATAGTCTTGTATTCTTTGATTCACCTTTCTCAGTTTTCTTTTAGCTTTTGAGTTTATTTTCTATAGCAATTCATAACTATCTGATAAGGAGATGTAATCTTCCACCTTAATGTGTTATGCCTCTTGAGGTCTTATATTTTCATATGTTGTACCTCTTAGGTTGTTGTTAATGTCTATTTCATTACTATTTTAACATCTTCACTAGTCGCTTAAAGGTTGTATTTTTGTTTGTTTTGCTTTGTTTTTAATTTTCCCACAGGTACTGCTGCAGATTTGTTTGATACTATTTTGGCCTTTACTGGCACATCTGTGCTAGGATCAGCTCTGTAGTTACTGAGTCAACAGAGTATAGTAGCGTCTTGGAAGGGTTCAGACATTAAATGGATGAGTTAGGGTAAGGATGGTTCCAGTGTAAGAGACCCACTGCATTCTATTTGGAGAGGTTTAGGATAAGAAACTCAGCAGTCACTGTGTCCTTAGCATATCTGGTAAGGCATCCCAGAGATGAGAGGGGAGAGGGCAGATCATAATACTTTTGTTGCTATTATCTCTAGCAGAGACCCAGCATGTATGGAACAACTCAGCCCCTCCACAATGTTTTCCCCTCCTTCAAGGGTGTGTGCCTCTACACAATCTTTAGATGTAAGAATTCCTAACAAATTTTAGCAAATATCATTAACAGTATGCAATAGGATAACACACCATGACTACATGACATTCATTCATAGATGCAAGGTTTCTTCAATTTTTGACAATCTTTACAATTCTCTGATTGAAGAAGATTCACAGGCTATCTCAATAACTGCAGAAAGAGTATTTGAAAATAAACTTTTTTCATAGAAATATCAACAAAGTACTAAAAGAAAGGAACTTTAACATCTGATAAATAACATGCCCCCCAAAAAAACTATATTTCATCTTTAAATTTATGACAAAATTATTTTCGCCTTAGCATTAGAAATAAAGAATGGCTGCTCTCACCAACTCTATCCAATAATGAACTGGAGGCTCAGTCAGTGTGGCAAAGGTAAATGAAATATATAAAATATGTCCATAGTGGAAACCCAGGTTTAAAACCCCTTATTTACAGATACAAATAGGAAATACTATGGGATATACAAAAAAAGTTGCTAGCTATAATCAGTCAGTTTAAAGTGTTCAATGAAAGTTAATAAAGTAATTTCTAAAATCACTGAAAAAGAAACACCTATAGATAAATCTGACAAAAATATGTGTAAGACATGAACATTGAAAATTATAGGACATTGCTGAAAGAAACTAAGAAAAACTCAAATAGTGAGAGATATCATATTCATAAATTGGAAGAATCAATATGGTAAAAATGTCAACTATCTTCAAATGTACATATGATTCAATGCAATCCCAACAAACTACTGGCATCTTTTTTATAAATAAAAAGCTGGCCTTAAAATTCATATGGAAACACAAAAGACCTAGAAGAATTAAATAACATTGAAAAACTGTGCAGAGCTTAAGTGTTTGTACTACCTGAGGTACAGTGGCACATGCCTGTAAGTGACAGCCTATGGAATCGCGGCCGGAACTAGGAATCACAGTTTGAGACCCACCGAGGTAACATAGCGAGACCTAGTTCAAAAACAATAGCTGGGAGTGGTGGCGCGCGACTGTAATCCCAGGTACCTGGGAAGCTGAGGCTGGGGATCGCTTGAGTCTGTGGTACCACGGGTAACATGAGCCTGAAGTTCCATGGGCAAAAACAGCAAGAACTAAGATTAGATAGATAGATAGATAGATAGATAGATAGATAGATAGATAGATAGATAGATAGATAGATAGATAGATAGATAGATAGATAGATAGATAGATAGATAGATAGATAGATAGATAGATAGATAGATAGATAGATAGATAGATAGATAGATAGATAGATAGATAGATAGATAGATAGATAGATAGATAGATAGATA
>PVHY01016366.1:0-33895 GCA_004024945.1 Uropsilus gracilis | reverse complement strand
TTTTTTTTTTTTTTTTTTTTGAGACTAGGTCTCATTATGTTGCCCGGGGCATTCAAGTGATCCCCAGCCTCAGCCTCCCAGGTAGCTGGGGTTACAGGTGTGTGCCACCATACCCAGCTATTTTTTGAGATGAGGTCTCACTATGTTGCCCAGGGTAGTCTCGAACTCATGGACTCAAAAGAGATCCCCAGCCTCAGCCTCCCAGGTTGCTGGGATTATAGGCAGTTGCCATGGTGCCCAGTTGCTCTTTTGAGAACTGGATCTCACTATGTTGCCTGGGGTAGTCTTGAACCTGTGAACTCAAGCAATCCCTGGCCTCTTGCCTCCCAGCGCTTGGATTATAGGCATGCGCCACCATGCCTGGCACCCCTCCAATATTTTGTCTGATGAATTCTAGTCCTCATTGTTTTCCTGGACTCCCAGCTGTTTCTTTCACTCAAGGAAACTGAACTTGACCTTTTGTTCCTGGAAATTCTAGACATCAAACTAGTGCAACAATGAGCCAACTTTATGTACGCTCCTCACTTCCCATAACCACACACATCCAGTGATCATTATCCAGCACTGCTGACACCCCAGGTAGAAAACCACTGTTCCCTCTGTTTTACCTGGTTTTTAGGTTGTTTCAGGCATTACTATACTTTTGCACCATCTTGGCCAGGAGCTGAGCTCTTTGTTGTCTAGAATCTATGTAGTAAGTAAAAGATGATCCAGTATGCCATGGGGAATTCTACTCTGTCTTTGGTCACTGAAAATGAGGTTTTTAAATCAGTTGGTAGAAAATTGTGCCCACCAGTCAAAATTGTGCCCACTTTGGTGCAGCAGATGGGGTTGTGTTATCACCTTTAAAAAGTTAATGTATAGCCAGCCACGGTGGCATGTGGCTTTAATCCCAAGCCTAGGGTGGGAGACTAAGACTGGGAATCACTTGAGTCTGTGGGTTCGAGACCTGCCTGGGGCAACATAGCAAGACCTGATCTCAGAAAATAGCTGGGTGTGGTGGCATGCACCTGTAATCCCAGCTACCTGGGAAGCTGAGGCTGGGGATTGCTTGAGTCTGTGGTCGGGCAACAGCAGCCTGCAGTTCCACGGGCAAAAATAGTGAGACCTAGTCTCAATTAAAAAAAAAAAAAAAAGAGGCTTGTCTAATGGCAGTGGCCCCACAGCAAAGCCCCCATCGGAGGAGACCTACCATCAGCAGATGGATGTCCCTTCGAGGATCTGCTCTTCCAAAACATGTGGCTGGGAGTCAAGCCCCCAAAGCCAAAGACTGGAAGCATGACTGAAGGAACAACAAAATGCTGCAGAAACTGCAGAGATGAGACCCACTAAGAAACAAAAATCAATCTTACAAGCCAAAGGTGCTCCAATCGGCCTACGAAGGCAAAAGCAGTACAGGAAAGATAAACAGCAGCTCCACCAAGTCCCGGGAAATCGCACCCTCACCAAGGATGAGGAAATGGGGACACACACACACACACACACACACACACACACACACACGGCTAACGGGCTAAACATGGACAAACAACAAAAAGAAAGGAGGCGAAGTGACCAGGGGGGGATGTGGTGGGGTGGGTATTCCCATGGGGATCAGCAGTTATACAATCACGTATTGTAAAAAATTCAGAAATAAAATTTTAAAAAATAATAAAATAAAATAAAATAATTCCCCCATGAAACACCCAAAGTTAGCCAGGCGTGGTAGTGCGCGCCTGTAGTCCAAGCACTGGGAGGCAAGTGGACAGGGATTGCTTGAGTTTGTGGATTCGAGACCACCCTGGGCAACATAGTGAGATCTGGTCTTGAAAAAGCAACTGGGTATGGTGGCGGGTGCCTGTAATCCAAGACACCTGGGAGGCTGAAGGACTGCTTGAGTCCGCGGGATTGGGACTAACATGGACAACATAGCAAGACCTAGTGTCCAAAACAAACAAATAAAAAAAGCACCGAAAGTTACCCATCCCCTCATGGGGAACCCAGAAAACAGGGCCAGCACAAAGCAAGGTCACCCACTGAGGCCTGAAAGCTTGTCACAAGTCTCAGGTCAAGTCTGTTTGTTTTGTTTTGTTTTGTTTTGTTTTGAGACTAGGTCTTGCTATTTTTGCCTGTGGAACCGCAGGCTCTCGTTGCCCGGGGTACCACAGACTCAAGCAATCCCCAGCCTCAGCTTCCCAGGTAGCTGGGATTACAGGCGCGCGCCACCACACCCAACTATTTTTTGGAACTAGGTCTCGCTACGGCCCCAGGCGGGACTCGAACCGCAATCCCTAGCCCCGGCCGCTTCATAGGCTGAAGCTTACAAGCACGAGCCACCGTGCCCGGCTTCAGGTCCCTTCTGGTGGGGACCCATAGGAAAGGGGCAGAGGAGACAGGCCAGCCTGGAAAGGGAAGAGCAAAATCAAAACCCAGGTCTAGATAAAGGTGGCCATTGTCAGCCTCCCCATCAGTTCTCACCCATGTCTCTGTCTCTTTCAAGTGTCTCCTGCCACGTCCCCCGAGTCCCTGGTGCAAGGCCAAGGCCAAGAAGCAAGCATGGCTGCTTCTTCCCATGTCTCCCTGCTCCAAATTTCTCATCTCCTCTTCCCAAGTCCTTATGAGCTTCCCCTCAGTGCACCCCACCCTTCACTGGGTGGGGCAGGGAACATGGGACTCCCTCTTTTCAATTATATTGTTACACTATTAGTTACAAACGTGAACCCACAGGCTCTCGTTGCCCAGGGTACCATGGACTCAAGCAATCCCCAGCCTCAGCTTCCCAGGCATCTGGGATTACAGGCACGTACCACCATGCCCAGCTAATTTTTTGGAATGAGGTCTTGCTACAGTGCCCTGGGTGGGACTTGAACTGCAATCCCAGATGCCTGCTGCGGTTTCCTAGGCTGCCGCTTACTGGCACGCGCCACCATGCCTGGCCATGACAAAGACTTTTAAGAGCAGATCTATTTCTTTGAGAAGGCTCCACAATGCTGATAGGATTGGATTTTTCTCAGTTAACCAAACCCAAGGGTTAAAAACACCAGGACATTCAGATTCCCTAAACAGTCTTTGTTATTTAAAAATCAACAAGGGCAATTTTAGACTGCTTTCACCCCTTTGCAGATGAAGAAATTAAAGTTTGGTATTGCACAAGTTCACTACAGATATTAAAGCTTAATTTAAATACTCTTAATGCAAGTCATTATGATAGGGTATTAAGAAGGGAAGGGCACCAGACCAGTACATGCACACACACATCCTAGAATACGCTTTGTGGACACACTGTATGACTAAGGATCTGTTTTCTCTGAACTGAAACTCTTGTTTGAACTGATAATGCCTGAATGAATGCGGACATTGACACACTCAGAAACTAACCAAGCAGGCTGGGATGTGACAAGGTCAATACGACCAGGAGGCTGATAACAAACTGGGGGCAGAATGTGATCAGCAAGAACATCAGCAATGACTGGTGGCCTGATAAGCTGATCCAGTGATGGCTGGCAGTTCTGATGAGACAATTTACTTACCACTGTCTTAGACTTAGTATAGAACAGCCAGCCTGAGATGAGACAGCAGAATGGCCATGGTTTCCTCAGGGTGTAGCAGTGTAATTCCCGTAGAAAGGGGAGGTTCCAGTCTCAAAGAAAAGTGAAGTTGAGCAGTGAGAAGCGAAAACAGACTGGAGAGAGGCCTTAGCCTTCCTGTATTATCACAGGACTGTGAAATAGGTACCATGTTCTGAATTACTACCTTGTGTAGCTTAGGCCCTGCACCTCTGCAATGAAAGATATGAATGCAATGATATTGTATAGTCAGTAAACCACAGAAGTAAGAACCACCATTTAAAATCACCCTCAGATGTTTACTTATGTTGATAGAAATTCCCATTTGGATATTTGGGTGGATGCTAATCTTTCAAAACTTAGCAGTTTCCCAATTACAGGAAATGGCTCACTGGCCTCTTTTTCCTGGAGTGACATCCTCTTTCCTGGGTGAGGACCTCTGCTCCTGGAACACAGCTGTCTAGGCTTCTGGGATCCCCAGGGTTTTCTGTGAGGTTGGCAGCCAGGCTTTGCATGTCAGGAACCTCTCACAGGGCAGGGTGTGGCGTGGTGCTCCAGGTTCCTTTGTTGTGGTGCTTCCTATGCTTCCTTTGTTGTGGTGCTTCCTATGGTGGAAGTGACAGTCATGCTGACTGTCTCCTTGCCAGTGTCTGTCCCTTGGTGTGACATGTGTATTTTATACGTATCATTTCTTTTCTTTTTTTGTTAATTAGAGTCTAAGTCTCTCTATGTTGCCCGGGGTACTCCTGAACCTGTGGACTCTAGTGACCCCTAACCTCAGCCTCCCAGGTAGCTGGGGTTACAGGTGCACACCACCGTGCCAGGCTTCATATGTATTGTTTCTGAAAAGGTTATGTACTTGGCTAAAAGTTCAGAAAGGAAAATGATGTTTCTGTCTTGGGGGTAACAGAACTACAGGACTAACATTTCTCTTCCTGGTGTTGAGATGGTTTAGTAAGTTGTTTTTAAAAGAGACATGTCCATGGGCCGGGTACAGTGGCACGTGCCTGTAAGTGGCAGCCTAGGAAGCCACGGCCGGGGCCAGGGATGGTGGTTCGAGTCCCACTGGGGGCATGTAGCAAGACCTAGTCCCAAAAAAACAGCTGGTGGTGGCGCACACCTGTAATCCCAGCTATCTGGGGAGCTGAGGCTAGGGATTGCTTGAGTCCGTGGTACCCCGGGCAACATGAGCCTGTGGTTCCACAGGCAAAAATAGTGAGACCTAGTCTCAAAAAAATTTAAAAATAAAATAAAAGAGGCTGGGCACGGTGGCTTGTGCTTGTAAGCTTCAGCCTATGAAGCGGCCGGGGCTAGGGATCGCGGTTCGAGTCCTGCCTGGGGCCCGTAACGAGACCTAGTTCCAAAAAAATAGCTGGGTGTGGTGGCGTGCGCCTGTAATCCCAGCTACCTGGGAAGCTGAAGCTGGGGATGGCTTTGAGTCTGTGGTACCCCGGGCAACAAGAGCCTGCGGTTCCATGGGCAAAAATAGTGAGACCTAGTCTCAAAAAAATAAATAAAATAAAATAAAATAAAAGAGACATGTCCATGACTTCCTTTATTTACAAAACTCGAACCAGTCTTACTTAGTCAAGTTTTGTGGCCTTGTGAATGGAATGGAACTGGATAGGATCAGGAAGCTAAAGGGTAGTAATTATAAGGCTATGTGAGGTAGAAGTGTAAACTTAGAAGATTTCATTCTTTTTCTAACCACAGTGGAAGAATCCAGGTAGAAAAGAACTGTGTTTTGTTGGGGTAGAGAAGGATTCCCCTTGTTTTTTCCCCTCTGGTATATCCCAGGATTCTGAGGAACATTCAAGAAAACGCTTAATATAGTTGGATTCATTTATTTTTTATATAGCTGAGATATAGGAATAACAAACATAAGGCCAAGAAAAAGCTAAAATAAGCCAACAACAGAACTGGGGCAAGCAGCCTGAGAGTGGGAAGGGGAAGAGGGGAGGGAGAAATCAGGCAAGAGAGGAGCACAAGAAGACCGATGAAGGTTCACTGGTGATACGGTGGAGGGAGAAGCCTGGGGAATGCAATGGCGTTATATATATATATATATATATATATATATATATATATATATATATATATGTGCACATATATACACATAAATATGTAAACAGCAAAATGATTAATATTAAAAAAAAAGTAGGAAAATTATATAATTGAATTCAGCTGCTCTTCCACAAGTGACCTGTAGGGGCAGTGGCAACCACCTTTCCTATTCCCTCCATCTCTGAAAGCACCCAGATCCTCTACCTGTTTTAATTGGCAATAAAACATTTCTCAAACCAGAATATTTTGGTTAAATGTTTTCTTAATTTGAGGAAAAGAGCCAAGTCTCAAGACTTGACTGTCTTGGGTACATGGGTGTCTTTTGTTTTCCCCACTTATGTACATTTGCTGTACTAGGCAGAGATAAAGCTGTCTTTTACCATAGTGACCACCATTCGCTTCTCCAGCATCCTGGGCTCTTGTTTTGTATCTGCTGAATGAATCTTATCAAGATGGGGTGGGGGGGAGGGGTGGGAGGGGTGGACAGAGTGTGCGGTCAGCTTTCTAATGATCCCCACCATTGAGCTTTGGCATAAAGTACACGAGGACTAAAGTGAGATCCTGGCCTAGGCTTTTGTGAGCTATGAATTTTGTCATCATCTTTCTTGTAGCCAAAGATACCCTATAATTAAGTCCTGTGAATTAAATGTGCTAATGCAGGTCAAACACTTGAGAGCTCCTAATGAGTTGAGTGTTTGAACCAGCAGTTTTTCAGTGGGTACTAGGCAGTGCATAGGGTAAGGAAATTTTAAGAGGGTGTAACTTCCCCTGGGGAGGAAACAGTATACTTTCAGTGTGAGAAAAAGCAATCACACACACACTCACACGTGCCAAACCACACAGAGCTATTTTTGTGTAAGAAAATACAAGGGTAAATCAGAAACAAATGGAAGTGACTATCCAGAGGCTGAGGGCAGGGCAGGAGGAATGGCATCGAGGTGGGTATAATCTGGATTTCTAGAACCCTGAGAGCTTTCTTATTTAAAAAGCAGGATGGTAAAAACTTTAATTAAAAACGAGACTGGGCATGGTGGTGCGCGCCTTAAATTGCAGCCTACGAAGTATGAGGTTGAGGCTAGGAATTACTTGAGTCTGTAGTTTTGAGACCTGCCTGGGGTAACAGCGAAACCTAGTCTTAAAAAATAGCTGGGGGCCGGGCATGGTGGCTCGTGCCAAGCTTCAGCCTATGAAGCGGCCGGAGCTAGTATCGTGGTTCGAGTCCCGCCTGGGACCCTTAGCGAGACCTAGTTCCAAAAAAAATAGCTGGGTGTGGTGGCGCACGCCTGTAATCCCAGCTATCTGGGAGGCTGAGGCTGGGGATTGCTTGAGTCCGTGGTACCTTGGGCAACATGAGCCTGCAGTTCCCCAGGCAACAAAGCAAGACCTAGCTATCTACCAAAGGACAGCCATTCAACCATTCAAGAAAACCTCAAAGAAAATCTTTTTTTTTTTGAGACTAGGTCTTGCTATTTTTGCCTGTGGACCACAGGCTCTCGTTGCCCGGGGTACCACAGACTCAAGCAATCCCCAGCCTCAGCTTCCCAGGCATCTGGGATTACAGACAGGCGCCACCACACCCAGCTATTTTTTTGGAACTAGGTCTCGTTACGGGCCCCAGGAGGGACTCAAACTGTGATCACTAGCCCCGGCTGCTTCATAGGCTGAAGCTTTCAGGCACGAGCCACCGTGCCCGGCAAGGAAATTCTAAAGACAGTATTTTGTGCATATATTATCACCATTAGAATGCAGAAGTCAGTTGGGCACAGTGGCACGAGCCTGTAAGCTTCAGCCTATGAAGTGGCTGGGGCTAGGGATCATGGTTTGAATCCCTTTTGGGGCAACATAGCAAGACCTAGTTCCCAAAAAAATAGCTGGGCGTGGTGGCATGTACCTATAATCCCAGCTATCTGGGAAGCTGAGGCTGGGGATTGCTTGAGTCCATGGTACCCCAGGCAATGTGAGCCTGCGGTTCCATGGGCAAAAATAGTGAGACCTAGTCTCAAAAAAAAAAAGGAGATATCTTGGCCCAGCAGAGTTGCTTACTAAATAACCCATGCAAAGAGCCCTCAGTAGGCTGCAGAGGACCAGTTATCACTCAGACTCACTCCTGCCCAAGGTGGTCATCACCTTAGCTTCACCATGAGCAAATCTGTCCATCCTGGGAGGGGCATTTTCAAAACTTATTTGTACAAACTCTCACCAAAGACAATGACTGAGAAAGCGGTTTAGAATTGAGAATGTTATGAAGGGCAATACTGGTATAATTTGGTAAAACGTGAATTTTTTGGTATTAGATAATAATCTTAAATTTCCTGAGTATGGTCAGTCATTATGTAAAAAGTAGGCCCTTTTCCTAGGAAATACTTTGTGCACTTGTGTGCAATGGAAGAGAAAAAGCATATAAGGCAAAAATGTAAACTTTTCTGGATGTATCTAGGCAAAAGGCTATACTGCAGTTACTATTTTGAACTTTTCTGAAAGGTGGAAATCTTCCAAAATAAGGCTTTTTTTTTTTTTCTTAAAAGGAAAAATTTGTTGTTCTTCCAGTTTTGTTATAAAACTCATTTTCTGGCAAGAAGGTATATCATAATTCAAGCATTGAATTATGGTGCGTGCCTAATTCAAGTATTAGTCTTCAAATACCTTCAAATTTTAATGAAAATATACAGGAGTTTACAACTGCGTTTATTAAAAAACATTCGGAAGTTCCCTTGTTTAGATGTTGAAGGCTCACTTCAGTGTGCTGCTCTTTCTCTTTCATCAGTTCCTCTCAATGTGAACTCCCAGCTCTGGCAATGCCCTCTGGCCCAAAATGGGCCACCTCAGTGAGTGGCAGAGCAGTACGGTGCCAGCCAAGTCTATTCTTTCCATCCAGAAGGTTCCGGAGCCCGCAGAGCTGGAGAAAGAAGACACCAGAACTCTTAGCGCCAGAACAATCCAGTTCGTCCATGGGATCAGTCTGAACTTCACCTTTTCTTCACAAACTTCTTTCTGGAAGCATTGGGATTTAACCGTCTCCTCCCGGCTCCCAAAGTCTTGTCCCGGACCTGCAGGGTAGCTGACCGACTGGAGATATCGTTCTCCACGAAGGGAGAAACCCCAGCTATGTAGTCAGGGGCAAAAACATCAGTTTTCTGCCTGGCCTTTTGGGAGAGTCGCAGCTGAGGGAATCGCTGGTCTTCGGTCAGATGGGGGTTGATGGCATATTTGCCGCCTTTGGGAGCAGGAAGTGAATACTGCAAATAAGACCGGAAAAGCCGTTAGAATGGGGACCCATCTCCTTCCACCTCAGGAACTGTTCACATAAACCTTGCTGACAGCCCCGGATGCAGGCGGACACCATGGTGTCTGTCAGTCACTCACTGCCTACTAGGAGATAACCATGACATGATTCCCCACCACTGCCTCACCTCAACTCACAGATAAAAAACCCGAGGATTTTGGCTGTGCACCTTCAGCAACAAATAGAATCACCAGAATTCTAATAGCCAGGTAACCTTTTCACAGTGACATGGGTTAGCAACAACGAGGTACTTCGCTAGGGTTGAGCAAATTATGAAAAATGTTAATAAAGGAGCTATGAATGTAGCAGGCTCGATGAACTGCATTGGGCTGAAATTGCTATGAACTATTCTTTAGAACAGATAAAATGTGTGTATTTAGACACACGTGTATTTCCCATCTTGGTCCACTGAGAGCCAGATCTATGACTCCACAGGACCACGAATAAATCCAGAGGCCAGATCTTTGCTTCTGAAAACCATTTTCCATAGAGTTCCAAGAAAATGGCTGATTTCCTGGAAAGGGATGTAGACAGCTGGAGCACTTTGCTGTGCCAGAAAGTATAAAACCAGGACATGTCAGACTGACACAGCAGCCGGCCTGATGAAGGCCTGCACGAATGGGCTGAGGATCAAAACACTCACAGTACTGAATGGTGGCCTACAGACTCAAATGGTACAAAGGGAGGGTTCCTCTTTACTAATTTTTGTTTTTGAGACTAGGTCTCACTATGTTGCCTGAGGAACCACAGACTCAAGCGATCCCCAGCCTCAGCTTCCCAGGTAGCTGGGATTACAGGCGTGCGCCACCACACCCAGCTATTTTTTGAGATTAGGTCTTGCTATGTTGCCCCAGGCGGGTCTTGAACCCGTGGATTCCAGCGATTCCTAGTCTCAGCCTCCCTTCCTAGGCTGGGATTAAAGGCATGTGCCACGGTGGCCCGGCAGGGAGGGTTCCTCTTTATAAGAAGTAATTACTATGCCAAGTAGTAATTATTGACAGAATCAGGACATCACCACTTGGCAACCAGCACTGTAAAAAACAGAGCCAGGCAGCTCTATCCAGTGAGTTAAATGTTTGATGAGAACAGTCACACAGTATCAGAGTACCTTTGCACAAGTTTCTCATTTTACAAATGACTAAGGGCAACTTGTGGCAAAGTGTGAATATAGCTCGATTAGACTTTGTAGCAAAGTTAAGTTCTTGCTACTGAGGAGTACACACTGGCTACTAAAAAACCATGCTAAGAAAACCATCAAACTTGGTATCATCCT
The DNA here is from genome assembly GCA_004024945.1 of Uropsilus gracilis. Lineage (NCBI taxonomy): Eukaryota > Metazoa > Chordata > Mammalia > Eulipotyphla > Talpidae > Uropsilus > Uropsilus gracilis. Next base: position 23,730 of record PVHY01016366.1, on the reverse strand, counting down.
GAGCTCTGACAGGGAGCAGTCAGGACACAGACCACCAAGGCTGTTGCTGCCAAAATAAAGACTCACCTTTATGCAGGATATAGGGAAAACAAACCAAAGGACATATCGGGGATGGGTGGGCACAAGAGATTAAAATGATCTCATGGTGACTCAAATGAGATCTCAAATGATCTCATGGAGATTAAAATGATCTCATGGCTTCATGGTGACAGGGTGGTGGGCGTAGACAATGACGTAAAAAATGTTTGTGTGTGCATTCAATTTAAAAATTTTAAAAACAAAACAACCCCCCCAAAAAAAACCACAAAATGGGAAAAAGGGGCAGGCAAACTGGAGGCACTTGACAAGACAACCGGCTTGTGCACCTCAAAGACCACGGTCATAAAAGGGAGAAGATAAGAGAAACTACTTTGGTTTAGAAGAGAATTTAAAAAAAAAATTAAAAAATTAAAGCGTAAAGAAACACAATTAAATACCATGTTATCCTAAACTAGTTTCTGTACAAAAAGTCCCCCCCCCTTTTGGGCTTTTTTTTTGAGACTAGGTCTTGCTATTTTTGCCCGTGGAACCGCAGGCTCACATTGCCCAGGGTACCACAGTCTCAAGCAACCCCCAGCCTCAGCTTCCCAGGTAGCTGGGATTACAGGCGTGCGCCACCACGCCCAGCTCTATTTTTTTGGAACTAGGGCTCGCTATGTGCCCCTGGAGGGACTCGAACCATGATCCCTGGCCCCAGCCTCCTAGGCTGCCGCTTACAGGCATGTGCCACCACGCCCAGCCAAAAAATCCCCTTCTTTTGCTATAATGGAAATTCTGAATTTGAATGAACACGGTCAGCAGAGTAAAAGCAGCACCGTGGCAACGTTGACGTCTTGATTTTGAGAATTATACTGTAGTTTCTTTAGGCCAGGTCTTTCAGGAAATAAACACTTTTAGGAACAAAAAAACATCACATGTGCACAAGTCAATCTTAAAAGGGTTCAGAAAAAAAATGCACAGAAAATCCTCATGTAGACGTGGTAAGTTAACACTGGGAAACTCAAGTGAAGGGAAAAATAGGAATTATCTAGCTGAAACCTATCCATAAACCTACTGTCTGTTGATATGGACTGTGCTGCTAATGCTTTGCTCTCCCAACGGGGTCTGGCAGTCAGGGCCGGGAGCCGCGCCACTCACCCGCAGGCCACGAGGATTCAGCACCTTGGGGTTGCGGGAGAAGTGCATGTGCAGGGCGCCATCCTCGCCGACCGTCACAGCCACTTTCTTCAGCGTCTTGTTTCCGCAGTGTGAACAGAAAACCCGGTTCATGTCAGATGTGGTCCTGGAGACACAGAAGGAGACACTGCACTGGAACCAGCAGCAGCACACGGGACCCACAGACCTCGGGGAGGAACAGCCAGAAAGGGAGACTCTGGCTCCAGAACCAACGATCTTGTCATCTCCCTACTTCCTCCAGGGACAGATCATTACAGCTCTAATGTCCCCAAATGTCAGCCTGGGCAGTAAGCCAGCAGGCAGCTCTGGAGGCACTAAGAGTTTATTAGTAAATCGCTCAGGAAGCCTATAAAAGCTTCTGCGGTGGCATGGGGTGGGTGGGGAGGAGACTCTGAGCCCCAACATGAGCCTGGGCAGTTTCAGTTCCTGCCGAGGACCCAGCAGTAGCCTCGCTATCTGTCCCTTAGGAATTCTCCTTTACTTCCCGCTGGTTAGAAGTGCTGTGTTACAAGTGCTGTGTGAAGCTGCAGAAGCCACATCCTTTACCTGTTGTCTGGTGAACTAAGCATCTCTCAACAGTGCTTAGAACCAAGGACCTGGTACCACACACACAGTCTGCTGTTTGGGCTAATCTCCCAAGAGCAGAGTAGAGTGTGCAAGTGTTTATTTTTGTTTTTTTTTGAGACTAGGTCTCGCTATTTTTGCCCGTGGAACCGCAGGCTCTCGTTGCCCGGGGTACCACGGACTCAAGCAATCCCCAGCCTCAGCTTCTCAGGTAGCTGGGATTACAGGCGCACACCACTACGCCCAGCTATTTTTTTTGGAACTAGGTCTCGCTACGGGCCCCAGGTGGGACTCGAACCGCGATCCCTAGCCCTGGCCACTTCATAGGCTGAAGCTTACAGGCACAAGCCTCCGTGCCCAGACTGTGCAACTATTTCTAAGAATGAGTTTGGATTGGGGGGAATGTAGAATTTTTGTAGAAAAGGACAAGAAAGAAAATGAGGTTTCATGGGCCAAGAAGCTTTACTGTCATGACTGTGGTAAATTTATGTGCTAAGATTTCAAAGGATTTAGAGGCAGCTCTGGGAATGGCTCTTTCTGCCACAGGCACACCTTCAGGGGATGGTGGCAGGGTGGGGCTTGAGTCACAAGTGACTGCTTGTTTTTAAGCCTGCAGGGGAGGATGACTCCATCCAGGCAACTCTATCCTCAGAGAATAGCACTAGGAACCCAGGGAGTGACACCCTGATGCTTCAGACACCTACACACATCTCAGAAATAGGGGCTCCACCGAATGATCAACAACAGCCTCCAAATATCCACTCAAGCTGGGCACAGTGGCTTGTGCCTGTAAGCTTCAGCCTATGAAGCGGCTGGGGCTAGGGATCACGGTTCAAGACCTGCCTGGGGCAACAAAGTGAGACTAGTCCCAAAAAAATAGCTGGGCAAGGTGGCGTGCGCCTGTAATCCCAGATACCAGGGAAGCTGAGGCTGGAGATCGCTTGAGTATGTAGTACCCGGGACGTGAGCCTGCGGTTCCACAGCAAAAAATGGCAAGACCTAGTCTCAAAAAACAAAACAAAACAAAAAACCCATTCATTCTGTGGAATGGCTGAAAGTCACCACAGTGGAAGAAACCCATCAAGCTATAGCAGTATCTTTCCCATTCCAGCCAGGTCCATGGGACCCTGGGGCCTCGCAACAGAAGGGCAGCCCTGACATCCAGTACCAACTCATGAGCCAGGAAAGATGGAATGAAAGGTACGGTCAGTGAGCCAAGAGCTCACCTGAACATAGTATTTCTTGTGCCAGATACTGTATTCCTTTATGTGACTATCCCCCTAGTTCATTTGTTTTATGTAGGAAGCTGAGGTACTGAGACAAAAGTCAGCTTTATAAAGTCACACAGCCAGCATGATACAGATTTTGGACTGAACCCATTTAGTCTGGATCTGCAGCCTACTGCTCTTTTTAAAGAGAAAATTTCCAACATAAAGTAGATCAAAGAGCACAAGGTAGCTCCACTTGCCCAACACCGAGCATCCACAGTTATACACTCATGTTCCCGCTCTCTCCTACATGTGTATTATTCCAGAACAAATCCTAGACATTATTCCACCCAAATACTTCAGTACCAAATACTGAATGACAAAGACTCTTTGCTACAAAACTTGTACCCTCAAACCTATGCTACTAAGATCAGGACTGAAAATGCTCTACCACACGCCAGATTTGTTGGATCACAGGTAACATATATACTTGGGGTTTCAGTACCTGGGGGGCAGGTGGGGGAAGGGGCAGAACCCCACTCACAGGGGAAACAAGCTGTACAGGGAGCTGTGCATAAAATGCCAAGACTCTCAAAGAAATCTGTAGAAGAGACAGAAGGGGAAAGTGTGCTGTGCTGACAGAAGGGTTGGGTCGAGACGCCTGGGTACGCACTTGAAACAGCCATGGCAGCGCAAGATGTAACTCCGGGCCTCACGGATCAGCATGCCATCCACAGCCAGCACGTGCAGCCCCATCTGAAGCAGGACATTCTGTATCCAACAAGTTAGAGAACAAAAGTTGCAAAAATGAAGAAGTTTCTTTTAACATCTGTATAATCACCACCAAAGGAATGCCACAAACTCCTAGTTTGCCTTGTGAAGGGCTTCTACTAGGGGGAAAGTAGGCTGAGGCAGGTGCCTCTAGAGATGGCAAATGGGGCCAGGACACAGACTTCTCTCTTCTTTCAAATGCTGGGATCTGTGCTCATCATTTGCCCCTCAAAAGCAACTGCTCATTTCTGGGCTGGAAACCTAAACTTTCTCCAAGTACTTAGTGGTTGTACATACTCAAAGGACGGCACCATGGATAGCAGTATAACTTCATCGATATGTAAACTTTGTCAGTATGATTCTAGCCTCCACGCAAAACCAAAAGATCCCGCAGTGCACTGGGAGTTTTATCACAGGAAGAACAGCGTCACACAGCAGCTCTGTACACCGCCCCCCCCCACCCCCATCACCTCCAAACTCCACATACCCCACCCCCCCATCTCAGGTCAGAAAGTTCAGGGCTAATGTGTGCCTGCCCCACCCACCTGCATGGCGAAGTCTGTAGTCACACAGCCCACCCGCACGTCTCTGGGGACAGCACATCGCTCCCATTCCTGCTGGATTTGCTTGATGTTGCTGGGGGTTATCCACCCACCCCCATCATCACTATCTTCATCTTTACTTTCTTCAGATTTCTCCTCCTGCTCCTCACTTGGAACACCCTCATATTCGTCAACCTGAAACACGAATAGATTTCACAAACTTTCGAAGTAAGCGTGTTGCCACCAGGAGGAAATCATACATTGGGGCCTTTACCAGCAACTCTTGAAGTTCATGATCAATATTAGGCAAAGGGTTTCTCCAGAACAGGAAGGAACTGAATTCTAGGTCCTCAGGTTTGCCTGTGGGGTGTCCATGTTCGGTTTCTCGTGGCAGTTTAGGCTGAGTTTGGGGGAAAAAAAATTGAAAAGTGAATGGGTTACAGTTGAAGTGCTCCATGACACGCAGTAAGATGAGATACAGCTGAACTATGTATCAGTCTTGGTAAACCTTGCCCACTGTAAAAAATGTGTGCAGGTATGATCAAAGCAGCAGATACCACAAAGAGGAGGGCTTGCCTAAGGAATTACCTTTGAGGGCAGATGGAAACCAGAAATGTGTAGCGGAGTTTCTGGATGCTGAGGAGATGAGCTCACTTTAACCTTTGAAAAGAAAAGGAAAGTGACAGTTCAAAGCAAAGAAATATGATTTGGAACTTCAACATGGAAGATGATTTAAAAAAAAGAAAACATCCCCCTGGTTATTCAAAATAAAAGGTATTCCAATTTATAAACAGTGGAGTACAGGAAAACAGATTGCTTAGTGAGTGTAACAAGTCTAAAAAAAAGCAAGCACCTAGTGCTCCCTTTTTTTTTTTTTTGAGACTAGGTCTCGCGATTTTTGCCCATGGAACCACAGGCTCAAGTAATCCCAAGCCTCAGCTTCCCAGGTAGCTGGGATGACAGGCGCATGCCACCATGCCCAGCTATTTTTTGGGACTAGGTCTTACTGTGTTGCCCTGAGCAGGACTCGAACCGCAATCTTTAGCCCCGGCCACTTCATAAGCTGAAGCTTACAGGCACGAGCCACCGTGCCTGGCTCCCTTCTTGTTTTTGCAAAGAATCCTATTTTAAAAATATAGTTAATTTTCACTTTCTGCATTCTACAAATTTAACCAACCCTTCCCAAGAACTTGTTCTCAAAAGGAAACAAAATATATTAGTTCATTGTAATGCATGAATCTTATGTGGGCTCAAATACATTATTTTTAAAAAAATACATTATTTTTAAAAAATGTATAAAATAATTAGTAAATGTGAAAACTGGATAGTTGATAATATTAGGGAGTTGCTATTGTGCATGTAATGATGGTTATGTGGTTAATTTTTTATTGTTATTATTTTTTTAGAGACTAGGTCTTACTATGTTGCCTGGGGTTATCTCAAACCCACAGACTCAAGTGATCCCTAGCCTCAGACTCCCAGGTAGATGGGATTTCAGGTGCACACCACCACACCCGGCTATTTTTTTTGAGACTGGGCCTCACTATGTTGCCTGGACTGTCTTGAACCCCTGGATACACTCAAGTGATTCCTAGCCTCAGCTTCCCAGCGCTGGGATTACAGTGTGCACCCTGCTGTAGTTAATTTTTTAAAAGAGCTACATCAAAAAGTATCAGTGAAAAAAATGTGATTTCTGAGTTCAAAATACTCAAGACTTGCAGTTGACAAAAATGAAAAGACGAGTAACAGAAGTGGCAGAATGACTGGGACAATGAATTGATCACAGTGATCCTTCTGCTTTTCTGTATCTGAAAGTTCACACAATAAGAAAGGAAAACAAGACAGTGACACTACCAATAGCCTACTTGACTTACCTTTTCCGGTTCTCGTTTTAGGTGAGATACCCCAACAAATTCTGCCTCCAATTGGTAGGTGAGTGCCAACACCTGGATATCTGTGGCAGAGAGGCTGGGATAGTCTCCAGTTTTCTTTGAAAACTCAGTCACTGTAAACAAGAGATTCCCAACTTTTGTTTAGAGGCAACAAGGTCCACTGGGAAATCATAATGAAAGTATGGAAAGAACTTAGAATCAAGGGAGAGGAGGGGATAAAAAAAGAACTTAGGATCAATAGTCCCCCCAAAATCCCATAGCACTTTCATTTCCTGATCTTTTTCTACACATAGCTGAGTTATTTGTATTCTCTTCCATCAAGGTTAGGCCAGTTAGGTTTACTGTGACATACTTAAAATATGCAGATGAAGGAACAGGAGAACAAAGTTAAGAGAAAAATTACTGAGAGTTAGCACTACATTAGTCAATGTTTCTTATCTAGGTGCTGGTATTAGGATAGATCCCTTCTCTCCCAGCCCTGAAATTCTTTGGATTCTATTCATAATACACCATGTCACTGAAATGGATAGTCAGATTCTGAAATGGAATAAAATGATAATTTCACCACTAACTGTTGTAGTCTATGATAGAAGAAAAGCACTAGGTTAGCCGGGCACGGTGGCTCGTGCCTGTAAGCTTCAGCCTATGAAGCAGCCGGGGTTAGGGATAGCGGTTCGAGTCCCGCCTGGGGCCTGTAGCGGGACCTAGTTCCAAAAAAATAGCTGGGTGTGGTGGTGCGCACCTGTAATCCCAGCTACCTGGGAAGCTGAGGCTGGGGATTGAGTCTGTGGTACCCCGGGCAATGAGAACCTGCGGTTCCACGGGCAAAAATAGCGAGACCGAGTCTCAAAAAAAAAAAAGCTCTAGGTTGATTTTTAACAAATGGGCAATCTTTGACTATTTAAAAAACAAACCCGATACCCCTATTTAACATATAGTAAAGACCAGCTGTTATTGTTATTCTCCTGAGACACCAACCTACAATAACAATTTTCACACATTTCCTTATGCTACACCAGCATACAGAAAAGTATATACTGCTCACATTTCCTTAAAAAGTTATTAGCAGTTAAACTGTATCAGGTATTTACTATACACCAAATGACAAAGGAATAGTGGGAGTGATGGTATCTCCACTACCAGCCTCTGAGACACAGAGGAAGCGTCTTAGGCATCACTGCCTTGATCCTTAACAAGAGAACAAGGCTGACTCCTAGGCCAAGTGGTAGCTGTTACATTTTCTTTCAGGAATAATGTAAAGCCTAAAAGCAGTCCTTTATCTGCGCTAAGGCTGGCCTCCACATCCAAAAGTCTGGATACTGGAAATGGGCCAGAGCAAGAGATCTGGGTTTCCTATTTTTAATCCAAACAAATGCAATGAATGTTTATAAAGCAGCAGGGGCCTGCTGAGTAACATGCTCCTTTCGGGCCTCTGAGGTAGGAACTATTCTTACTCCTTTAGAGAGGAAAGAACCGACACCTAGAATGAGTGCTATACCCAAAGGGCACATGGCCAGTAATGGCCAGGCCTGGCCGACTCCTGGTCCAAGCAGTGCATCCAGCTCCGGGCCTCATCCCCGCTGTCGACAGCAGTCGGAAGCACTCACCCAGCCTTACATACTCCGGAAAGGGCTCTTTGAAGCGCAGCTCGTAGGGCAGGACTGCGAGACGTCTGCGCGTGGCCTTGTCCCGAATCTCGCTGACCACATCCCGAATGGTGTAGATGTTCTTCCCGATGTCCTGCAGGAAGGACGGCCCAGTTATCACCCGCCCGACTCCCCGCGCTCCTTATGGGGACCGCCAGCTCAGACCCAGACCCTCTCCGCGTGCGTTCCCTGTACCTGCAGAGCGGCGTCCCGCAGGAAAGCTCCGGAATCAGCCACAACGTGGTCCACCGGCGCCATCTTGGCCGAACAAGTCCGGAGTGCGCAAGCGCAGGGCGTTTGCGCTCCGCCCCTCGGTCCCAGTCGCGGCCTCTGAGAAACGGGACCGCAGCTGCGATTTAGCGCCGCCTCCTGGCGGGGCTGCATCAGCCACGCTCGGCGACTGCCTACTCGTGCGCATGCGCCACGCCGCCGCCAGCTGGGACCGAAGCTGTGGGCGGGGCTCAACTTTGAGGGACGCCTGAGGAGACACTTCGGGGTTCGCCCTGGGCGCTCTCTTCGCTGTTAAATGTAAGACCCGTGTGTGTGTGAGCCCGTGTGTGTGTGTGTGTGTGTATATATATATATATATATATATATATATATATATATATATATATAGTCTCCTTGTTAAAAGTCAAGCAATACAGAGAACATGACGTAGTGATGACAAACAACAGAATATGTAAAACAGCCGGGCATGGTGGCGCATGCCTGTAGGTGGCAGCCTAGGAAGCCACGGCCGGGACCAGGGATCACGGTTCAAGTCCCGCCAGGGGCCCGTAGCGAGAACTAGTCCCCCCCAAAATAGCTGGGCGTGGTGGTGCGCGCCTGTCATCCCAGCTACCTGGGAAGCTGAGGCTGGGATCGCTTGAGTCCGTGGTACCCCGGGCAATGAGAGCCTGCGGTTCCACGGGCAAAAGTCGCGAGACCTAGTCTCAAAAAAAAAAAAAAAATATGTAAAACAGATACTATTTTACAGACCAGGGACAGGCAACAGGACAGCTGGAGTCAGCTAACGTGGCCAATGAGTGATTTGCATGATTAACGCGCAGACAACGGATTCATTCAGGGCCACTTTTTTATCCTTTATACCTATCTCTGCTGATGAACCCCACTTCGTTTTTTATTTTTATATATATATATATATTTAATTTATTTAATTAATTTTTTTTTTGAGACTAGGTCTCCCTATTTTTGCCCGTGGAACCACAGGCTCACGTTGCCTGGGGTACTACAGACTCAAGCAATCCCCAGCCTCAGCTTGCCAGGTAGCTGGGATTACAGGCGCGCGCCACCACGCCCAGCTATTTTTTAAAGACTAGGTCTCGCAATGTTGCCTTGGGGGGTCTCCAGCCGAGATCCCCAGGCCCAGCTGTGACTCCATAAGCTGTCACTTACAGGCACGCGCCACCGTGCCTGGCTTATTTTTGAGACTAGGTCTTGCTAGGTTGCCCGAGGTAGTCCCGATGCCGCGGACTCAAGCGATCCCCAGCCTCAGCCTCCCAGGTATCTGGGATTACAGGCGCCCGCCACTGCGCCCCACTTCTTTTTTCGAGATCAGGTCTAGCTACGTTGCCTGGGGTAGTCTCGAACCCGCAAACTCAAGTGATCCCTGGCCTCTTGCCTCCCAGCGCTTGGATTACAGGCTTGCGCCACCATGTCCGGTTTCCTCACTTCATTTTGAGTAACTGGCCATACACACGTCCATATCCTCACTCCACTTTACCCAGCAAGACACATAACTTGCTACTAGATATCTTTTCTATTTCCTGGAGAAATAGAAAAGATGGGGTGACATTTAAGTTCTCTTTCAAATCGGAGATTGTCTACTTAATGAGCTCTGGTCTATTAGAAATGCATGCTGGCAAATTTCATCTCAATCTTCACTTGAGTTTTCAGTCATTAATCTTCAGTGATGTTATTTTAAACCTTTTGTCAACTTTTTACTTCTATCTTATCTTTCCATTATAATTTGTCCATCCTATACCCAAAATTCTTTCATTGCACTAGCAGTTTCCGTCAGCAGTTGCCCAATTCCTTTTTCCTTCCCCAAACATGTCTCAACTTCTCTTACCTTTCACTCTGATTTCTAGAGGATTTCTGCCCTACCTGCCCTTACTGAAATCGCACAGTTAAAAGCTGCTTCTCCATTTCTAGGTTTTTTTTTGTTTTTGTTTTTAATTTTTTTTTGAGACTAGGTCTCACTATTTTTGCCCGTGGAACCGCAGGCTCTCATTGCCTGGGGTACCACAGACTCAAGCAATCCCCAGCCTCAGCTTCCCAGGTAGCTGGGATTACAGGTGCGGCCACTGCGCCCAGCTATTTTTTTGGAACTAGGTCTCGCTACGGGCCCCAGATGGGACTTGAACCATGATCCCTAGCCCCGGCTGCTTCATAGACTGAAGCTTACAGGCACGAGCCACCGTGCCCGGCTCTCCAGTTCTAGTTTTTAACCTATCAATGGTTTGGGTATTTTTAGTCGTTGGCCTCAGAGTCTCTTTTCATATTGCCAACCATCTTCTCTTTCTGAACCCCCCCATGTCACTGAGGCCTTGGCCCCTGCCTGTTGATAGCTTCATGCCCTCTGGTGGCAATCTCTTCCACCTTATAAAAATGGTACTCTCCACAGAACTGTCTCAGTCAGTTGCCATGCTAACTTCTCCCATCAATTCCTCAAGGCTTCAATAATGACATCATAGGAACAGCTCTCAAATTTCTTTTTCTCAGTTTTATTGTTCAATCTAGCCTCTGGGACATCCATCTGAACTTTCAGTGTCTCCACTCAATAGAGTTAAAAGTGAAGTGATTATCTCTTCTACCTCCGCTTAAATTTTTTTCACTTGTTCAAGTTCCTATTTTTACTAACGGCATTACCAATGAAGGCATTCAAGGTAAGAATCTGAGTCATCTTCAGTTTCAACCTCACTCTTCAAGTTGGTGCTCTGTGAAATCTTACTGATATCACTTCTGAAATGTGGAGCACTAGGTCCCATCTGCATTCATTCCCCTTACTCTAAGCAAGTTTTTATCCCATGCTTGGAAATAAATAATCCATATAACACTAGTTTTCCTGTATAGGATTTCTCCTTCAGTTGATTGTTCCTGTTAACTATAAAAAATGAGGGAGTATATTAGAACTGAATTCCATCATTTAGGTTTAATGGCATTCATTGGTGGTGATAATTTTGTAAACCCTTGATGGAGAAAGGTGTAGATCTGTGGTTCTCAAACTTCAGTATGCATTAGTATCACCTAGAAAATCTGCAAATAAAGATTGCTGGTTTTTTTCAGCTTCCGGTTCACTGGGCCTGAGCAGGACCCAACAGTTTGCATTTCTAGTACCTTCCATGTGATGCTGATGCTGCTGACTTGGAGCCACACTTTAGGAACTATTCATTTACCAGCAAAGTCAGGAAAATGAAAATTTAGGCTGTGAGCCATTAAATTTCTAGCAACCCTGAGAATATATATTAATATATAGTGTTTTTTCTGTTTTCTGGTAATATTAGGGTATAAAACTGTTTTACAGGTAAATGATAGTAATTGCGTAAGACTCCTACAGCCTCAGAAGGACTAAACCCCCCCCCCCCGTCCCCAAGCACCATTATTTATTCAACAAATATGTGTTGTTTAAAAACTAAAAACAAATTTATACTGCCATGTTTTGGGTGATAAAGTAGCTGTGAGTAATGTGATATTTTGTGTAGCATCTAGGGGCATCAAAAATTTATGGTTTTGTGACCAGATCTTGAAGGATGAGGAGGAGGATGACATAAAGACATGAAATCCAAAGGCTGTACAGAAAATTGAGAATAGTGCTGCCGGAGCAGAGTGTCTGGGGACAGGGTCTCTCAAAGGTAAAGGGAGCCCTGAAACTCTTCAATTTTTTGAAGCTTCAGGATTTCCAATAGTGAAGAAATCTCAAAAGGGCAAAAGGGTAAATGGGGCTCCAAAGTGGTAAACTTTCAGATATAAGACAATTGTGTTATGAGTTACAATGTACACGTGGTGGCTGCAGTTAACAACTGTGGTAATTGTACTGTGCTGCATATTTGAACTGTTGCTCTAAGTGGATCTAAGAAATTCTCCTCACACAAAGTTTTTGTAACTGTATGATGTGGCTGATGTTAACTAGATTTATGGTGGTTTTCATTTGCAATCTATACAAATATCGAACCATTATAACTACTACCCTGTAGAATGTAACTTTTACTTCAATTAAATAAAAGCTTGAAGAACAACAAAAAAGTGAAATCTCAAGACACCATTTTGAAAATGATAGGCATTTAGAACAGCAATTTAAATATATGTGGAAGGACTCAAGGTTTAACCAATTTGGAGATAATGTCAGCTTTTCCATGTGAGGTCCTTTCTGAAAGAGAAAGGTCTTGCTTGTGTGTTCCAGTGAGGCTCTGAGTTCACTTGCAGGACTGAAGGATGCAGAAACCATGAAAACATGTGCTCAACAGTGGGTTAGAACAGAGAACAATCTGATGCAGAAGAAACCCCATGTAAAATCAGTAAGTATTCCTAATATTCCCTTGAGCTTTCCTGGGCGTGTCTCAGACTTTCTTGTCTCTGCCTTTGTCCTTGATTTGTTTGTGCCTAAAAAGTCTGTCAGCCAATTACTGCTTACTTGGGCTTCAAGAAGCAGCTTCCTTGCCCCCTTTTCTGTAAACTGATCTTTTATTACACCAGTCAGATCTTCCCCCAAGGACAGATTTGAACTTTTCTTCCTCATCACATTTAGGACATTTCAGTTCTCTCAATGTACAGTTATTATTTCTGTTCTGCACTATTATTAGAAATAAGGGACTCAGTTTTTTCTGGATTTTTTTTTCTTAAGAATATTTGTTTATTTTTAACTTTTGGGGAGTACTTTTATAATGACAGATTTCTGACTTTTTGTGTCCTTCAAAACTAGAAGAAAAAAAAAAACCCTCTCCTATATCTTAAGACCTACTACAATGAGTTCAGTGCTCAATAAATGTTGAATTTTATTCATATACAAAAATATTTATTTTTTGAGACTAGGTCTTGCTATTTTAGCCCATGGAACCACAGGTTCACATTGTCTGGGGTACCATGTACTCAAGGGATCCCCAGCCTCAGCTTCCCAGGTAGCTGGGAATACAGGCGTATGCCACCACATCCAGCTATTTTTTTTGGAACTAGGTCTCATCTGGCTATGCTGCCCAGAGTGGGACTCGAACCGCAATCCCTGGTCCCTGCTGTGGCTTCCTAGGCTGCTGTTTACACGCCAGGTACATGCCACTGTGCCTGGCCCAAAAACATTTATTTATTTACTTATTTATTTTTTTGAGACTAGGTCTCGCTATTTTTACCCGTGGAACTGCAGGCTCACGTTGCCCGGGGTACCATGGACTCAAGTGGTTTCCAGCCTCAGCTTCCCAGGTAACTAGAATTATAGGCATGCGCCACCACGCCCCGCATTTTTTTGGAATTAGGTCTTGCTATGTTGCCCTGAGCAGGACTCGAACTGCGATCCCTGGTTCTGGCCGTGGCTTCTTAGACTGCTGCTTACAGGTATGTGCCACCATGCCTGGCCAAAATATTTATTTTTTAAAAATATTTCAATTTAAAATTTAAAGGGGGCCGGGCACGGTGGCACGTGCCTTTAATTGCAGCCTATGGAGTGAGGCCGGGACTAGGAATTGCTTGAGTCTGTGGGTCCAAGACCCACCTGGGGCAACATATAGCAAGACCTAGTCCCAAAAAATAGCTGGGCGTGATTATAGGGCATGCCTATAATCCCAGCTACCTGGGAAGCTGAGGCTGGGGAATCCCTTGAGTTCTTGGTTTCCCAGGCAATGTAAGCCTGCAGTTCCCTGGGCAATATAGGGCAATATAGAGAGAACCAGGTCTCAAAAAAAAAAAAAAAAAGTCTTCCTATCAATGAGGTGCCCTATATTCCCATATACCCTTATCCCACATCCTCTTCCCCCTTCCAGTCACTACAGCTCCTCTCATTGGTTGATACTTGGCCCACTGGTCTCTTCTTTTTCTCTCCTGGACCAATGTTCTTTTCCTGGGTGAGGACCTGTGCTACTGGAATGCAGCAGATGAGGCTGCTCAGATCTCCAGGAGTAGCTCTGAGGTAGGTAGCCAGATCGAGTATGTCAGGAACCTCTTGTAGGGCATACAAAAATATTTAGAGTCCTCCTCTGTACCAAGTAGCCCTTTAGAAACTAGGATATAGCTTCTGTTTTCATAGTATGCTTATTCAGTGAGAAACAGGTTTTATATAATACATACCTAAATTATAAACTATATTTTTTGACCCGTAACATGTATATCATATCTATAACATTTATAACATATGTATATATGTGTAACATTTTGAGGTAGATATAGATCTAAAATCTTTGTACATGCACATATATACACATGCATATATTCATATAAAAATTAATAAGGCCAGGCACAGTGGTACGAGCCTTTAATCTCAGCCTAAGAAGGGAGGCTGAGACCGGCAATTGCTTGAGTCCCTAGGTTTGAGACCCACCTGGGACAACATATCGAGACCTAGTCTCGTGTGGTGGTGCACGCCTGTAATACCTGAGAAGCTGAGGCTTGGGAGTGCTTCAGTCTGTGGTTCCTGGGCAACATAGCGAGACTTCGTCTCCGGAAAAAAAAAAATCACATTTAAGAAAAAATAAAAATAAGTCTGGAGGAACTGCAAAGAAACAATAAAGCAAGAAGCAAGAAGGGAAGATAGAGTTAAATTGTCTGAAAAGGTTTCCGTTGAATAAACAGCTGAAAGAGATGAAGGGGTGAACCATCTGACTAAATGGGTGAAAAAACTTTCCAGGCCAAGGGAAAAAGCAAGTCCAAAGATCCTGAGGTTACAGTAACTGAAGCACAGTACTATGGGGAAGAGTAATTGGAGATGAGGAAAATGAGGGTATGTGTGGCAGCATCACATATATGGTCTTTTAGTTGAGTGTATATTTTAACTTTTACTCCTTTGATGCACAGTGCTGGCAACTTCACTTAATCTCTTCTCCCTTTTGGTGAATACTTACTCAAAGGCCACCAAAGCAGAGAGACCTTCCCTAATTACTCTAGAAGAGATTAGTGAAACCCCTGTCTGTGGAGCTAGGAAAATTTTATAAATGGAACTAATGTAGAATCTAAGATATTAAGAGAGGACTGTATCTCCTTAAAACACCATCTTCTGGAATAGGAATAGGACTAGGGAAAGCATAGACTGACAATACTTTCCTAAAGTACTGGTCCTTAATTAGTTTAATATGTACAAAGAATAGCATCCATAAAAACGCAAAGATCCCAGAGTAACAGGATAATTTATGCACAGTTCTTAAGATTAGGTGATTACTATTACTTTTAATCAATGGTGATGAAAGGTGATTCAGCTGGGCACGGTGGCGCATGCCTATAAACGGCAGCCTAGGAAGCTGCAACGGAAGCCTGCGGTTCCAAAGGGAAAAATAGCGAGATCTAGCCCCCCCCCCCCCCCAAAAAAAAGGGTGATTCAGCTTATCAAAGGTAAAGGTGAAGGTCCGGGCAATCAGTAAAGATTATTAATCTAAAATGTATTTTCTTTTTTTTGAGACTAGGTCTCGCTATTTTTGCCCATGGAACCGCAGGCTCACCTTGCCCGGGGTACCACGGACTCAATCAATCCCCAGCCTCAGCTTCCCAGGTAGCTGGGATTAAAGGCACGCACCACCACGCCCAGCTATTTTTTGGGACTAGGTCTCGCTGTGTTGCTCCGAGCAGGACTCGAACTGCGATCCCTAGCCGCAGCCGCTTCATAGGCTGAAGCTTACAGGCACGAGCCACGGTGCCCGGCTCTAAAATGTATTTTTTAATTGATAAATTTTACATATTTTTGTGTATTAAGGGGATTACGTATGGTGCGGCATTGTAGGGATACAAGTAAGGGTTTTGAAGCTTTTCTGCTTTTGCTTTATATCACAAGAACAGATGCTCTACAAAGGCCACAATTTTTATTTCTAGAGCCTAGAACAGTGTCTGGCACGTAGTGGGTACAAAGTTGACAGACTTAGCAAGTAAAAATACAAGACGTCCAAACCTTCAGATAAACCACCACTTGACTGGTACATACACAGTGCACCGCCATTTATCTACAAGTCGAATTTAACTGGGAATCCTGAATTTTATCTGGCAACCCTATTAAGAAGCTCAGCAAATACGTGTGCCCTTCACTGACCTCCTCTCATCTGTAAAATGGGGCTGAACTATAGACCCACCTTGCCTTGTTGATGGGAGGAGCCTGGCGCTCAGTGAGTCCTTAATTTATTGGACTGCTCGTCCGTGAGTAGAAAGTAGAAAACGCTTCCATTTTTAAACACACGAAGGTTACGAAGGCCTCCGCCAGGCCAAAGGCGCCCGGACCAGGCCTAGGTTGCCCACACCTGCGGCCCGGCCAGCCTCTTCCGGATCAGGTGACCACTCGCGGTCACGTGACCCGGCCCGAGTGCGGGCGCTGGAAGGCGGAAGTGGGAGAGGAATTGGGAGCCGCTTCTGTGGTCGCGGCAGGTAGCGAGCGCGGGCTCCAGGGGCGCGGCGGGCGCGCGGGGGGCGCGGGGCGGCCCGTGGGTGGCGGGCGGCTCGGGGTGGGCCGGGGGCGGTGCGGCCGGGGCGCCGGGGGGCGGCGGCTTCCTGTGGGAGGGGCCTGGCGCAGCGGTTCCGGCCTCCGAGGAGGGGTGTCCCGGCTCCCGCCGGAGCGGGGTGGGCGCGCCGCGGGCCTCTCGTGGGGGCTGCGCGATGGTGGGAGCCGGGGTCGTTCGGCTTCCTTGGCCCGCAAGTCCTTCCGGACCGGGCGAGAAGCTTCGGTGGCTGGGCTGGAAAGGAGTGACCTTAGTGGAGGGACCGGGACAGGGGAAAGGGGCGACTTGGGACTGGACGGAAGGGGATGCTTGAATGGGCTTAAGACTTAGCAGGGACTGGAGAACTCTGGAGGAAGATGCCAGCGGAACCCCAGTCGGCAGTGTCTTCCTTCCTTTTGGGAAAGGATTGTTACCAGAGACTTTGGCTTCGGTCCCCTTCAGTTTTTTTAAACTTCAAGAGGGATCACAGAATCTTAGTCGTCTTGCTGTCGGCACCCCCCCCCCCCCCCTTAGTCCTGCTGGGGTAGGGTTTCTCCTTCCTGGGAACCTAGCCCTCCAGCTCATCTTTCTTTGAGATTTCCCTAGAATGTTCTGATCCACTTCGAGGTTTCAAAAAGAGTGTGGGCACTTTGCTATGACCATGGATGACTTTTAGCCTAAACGCTTGACCGCGACCTAACCCACTACCTCGGCTGCACAGCAGCTGCTGAAATCTTGGACCGTGTCAACCTACACTGTTTTGGTGACTTTTCTTTTTCCCCCAGTTTAAATTATTTAGCTTCGTTGACCACGTGATTGCTTATCTTGACAAACTGTAACCAGGTAGGGTGACTGAGAGGTCTCTGTTGTGCTCCTTAGAACGATGACGATGACGCAGCTCATGATTCTGAGATTAAATACCTGTGTTAAAGCTATTCATCGTCTTTCTTTTTGTGTTTACTAACGTTTGGGGGAATGAAATGAATTTTATCGATTGTTATATTTTATCGATTGTGTTGTTATTGGAGTGAATATTCAAATTGGCCCTTCACTGGAGCCAGAGGTGCTTTGGGTTGCAGATGGTGGGGAGGGAGGGGAAGTATTTTGTTAAATGTAGTATGAGTTAAGACTTTTGGAGTATTTGAACAATCTTTCAAAATGAATTTTTGTAGCAGTCCTGCGAGTTAGATTAGGAAGGTATACGTCTCATCTCACAATGAATAAATGGCCCAAAGAGACTTAGTTTTTAAAAACAATTTACTTCTCTTTCGACTTTGAGAGACTCAAGTTCTTCAGGAGTATAGTTTATCTTAGTTGGCTTATTTAGCTTCTGAGTGCTGGCATGTTGTGGGTACTTGACAAATGTTTTACAAATTTTCTAAAGGTCACGTAGCTCTAAGTGAAGGATGAGATTTGACCCAAAACCTAGTTTTTTAGTCAGACAAACTTGCCATTTTCTGTGTTATTGGTCGGAGTGAAAAAGGTAGGTATAGATAGAAGGTTTGGGTTGCCCTCTTACTAGCTTTTGCTTATTTCCACTTTCCCCCTTACACAAAGCTTTTGCCAATGTTTCAAGCGGTCCTTAGGATCCCAGAAAGGTTCATGTTGTTCCCAGTTTACAGATGAAGAAACCGAGGCTTAGTGAAATCCCAACTTTAAATTACAGAACAATGAATGACTGATCAGAAACTCATCATGGTCAAACCTTTTTAGGCTTTCCGTTTGTAGAAACAATATGAAGTTTTATTTTAAAATATTTTTTCAGATACAAAATCACAGCTGAAATTGTGAATATAGACTAACTGGAGTTGAGACCACCCTGTAACTAGCTGTTACTCCCTGGGAAAACAGCCTTTTAGTCAATGAATATTTATAAGTGCCTGGTCTATGCCCTGCCTTGTTCTCAAGTCACACTGTCCACTATGGCAGTCACTAGTCACCTTGACAGAAGACTGTCAAGCCCTGGACATATGCTATGAGTGTAAAATGCACACTGGAGTTACTATGAAGACTTACTATGAATAAAAGGTAACATGCCTCATTGGTATTTTGTTACAGTAATATTACAATCACATTTTAAATTTATCGGGTTAGGTTCAGTATAAACTGAAATTGCTTTCACCTGTTTCTTTTTACCTTTAAAATGTGTTTCCTAGGAAATTAAAAATTATGTTGCACAGTGCTGCTCTGAATAGATTCTGGAGATGTAGTAGACAAGAAAGGCTAAGCTCTCTGGATCTCAAATTTGAGTGGGGAAAGGCAGACTAGACAAGGTAACCACGTGAAATGCCTTACCTTGTATGAAGGGAGGTGTGCACAAGGCAGTGTTTGTGGGATTGTAATTTTAAGTAGGCTTCTTTGAAAATGCTTCCTGAAAGTCGTGAGAGGAAATCTGAAGGAGGAGAGAGGTGGGGCTGTGTGGATGAATGGGGACATAACGGTCCAGGCAGAGAGAATGGCAAATCCAGTAGCCCTGCAGAGGAGTGTGTGTGGCAGGTCTGCAGGCCAGCCAGGAGGCCATTGTGGCTGGTGGGACAGTAGTGAGAGGGCACTGGGAGGATAAGATCAGAGAGGTGAAAAGGGCAGATGCGGGGCTGGGGGCCCTGGACTATTGCATCCTTTGGTGCTGGTCTTCTGCAGAGTGAGCTGAGGCCATTGTGAGATTTTGAACAGTGAAGTGGACATGGGCCTTCCATTTGAATGGACAGTGTAAAGGAGAGAAGGCTGGAAGCAGGGAATGTGTTCAGAGGCTATTGTCATGACCCAGGTGAAGGATAGGTCAGGTGGTGGTGATGTAGGTGGCAGGAAGCTGTCAGAGCCTGTTGCGTTACAGGGAATAGGAATTGTTGGTGAGTTGAGTTGGATGTGATAGGTGAGAGGAAGGAAGGAACCAAGGTTGATGCCATGGGACTGTCACATGAATACTTGGAAGAATGGAGCTGTCAACTGAGATGGGGAAGACCATAGTGAGGACAGCGTTGGGGTCCAGCTTTGCTCACATTGACTGTAAAGTGTCCATAGAAATCCAAGTGAAGGTGTTGTGGGCAGTTAGATGGGAGTCAAGCCTGGGCTGATGATGTTTATATGGCAGTGGCTAGCATGGGCACAGGATTGAGAAGGAAGGAACTGGGTGAGGTCAGTTAGTTGTATGAATAGGTATCAAAGAGAGGTGCTTCTTGCTGGCCCTTAAATTTCAAAATAAACTCTTGGTTTACACTATTGTAAGTGCAGATATTTTAACTACAGTAGAGCATTGCAGCACATCTTCTGGGATGTGGTTTTCTCTCCTTTTCACTTTTTATTGAAACACCCTTTGAAAACCACAAGCTAGTGGGACTCTTTGTTTGAGGAAGCTACTCTTCCAAGTGTGCATCGTGGATTTGAAATCACTCTTGAGTGCCCATTTCTGGATAAGTCTGGCCTTCTGGGTTGGTGACCAATTTCGAGACCTCCAAGAAGAATAGGGAAAGAGACAGCCAGGAGGGAGCAAGAATGCTTTTTAGGGTTTCAAATCTTGTTTTGTATTGAATAGGTATTATTTCCCATTTATGGATTTGAAACAGAACCTCACTGAGGTGAAGCGACCAGCATGGGGGCCTGGCTATCGCTAAGACAGGGAAGAGCTGTGTCTTCTGAGTCCAGATCTTAGGCCTCTCTCTGTAAGATCTGTGGTATTGGGTGGGTGAGCATACACTTCCATTGGAATCAAATCAATGAATGCTTGCGAGTGACTCTGAGCGCTTGTGCTCTTCCAAGTTTTGAGAGGTGGGGGCAAAAAGGGGAAATAACGTGTTTCCCTTAAAAAGAATCAACTGAATCTTTTTTAGAAGCTAGTAGTCCCCTACCTCTCCCCTGCCTCCCCCCAGCTTGTAAACAAACAGTGATTTAAATCAAGTGTTAATAACTACTTACAGGGAAATACTAGATATCGAGACTGGGCAGTCCTGACCTCGGGCAGGTCCCCTTCCTCCTTGTCACCCATGCCATTGGCTTCCTGTTTTGTCTTGAGATCTGCTTTCCCGTCTCGTATTATTAGCCTGTAATTCCACTTCCAAAGCTTTGCCCTCCCAGCCCCTCCCTGTCTCTCCTTTTATGTGCTTAATCTTTCCACGGATGTCATTTGGCAATGTTTCATGCTGTTGATTGTTTCTCAATATGGGCTTTCGGAGAATGGAAGGTAACTCAGTGCTGGACAGAGGAAAGAGGCCAAGAAAGAAGCCTAGTGTTGGAAGGAACTGGAAAAACATGAGGGTGTCACGCTAAGGAGGAATCCTTTAAACAAATTCTTCCACAGCTTTCAAGCAGGAGGTGCAGGGTGGATCTGTAGTTATAATTAAGAAGCTGCCTGTTTCTACAGCTGCCTAATTAAAAATAAAATCTTGGTGCTGGTGAGTGCTTTTTGCTCCTTCTGCCCTGGCTCCTCTGCTCTGTGGCTCCTTTCATATCAAGTCAGTGTTCAGTGCTTTCTTAAGGAAAGCACTTGACTCAAAGATGGGCCAAGAATCTCAGGACTCCTGGGGCCTAGAATTCCAGCAAGAAGAACTAGTTTAGCTTGTAGTCAACAGCAGAAGAGCACTTACTGTGTCATGACTGCTTTGTTTATTCCTACGTAATACTATAAGGCAGTACTAGTATTAGGTCCATTTCACAGAGGAGAACGATTTGGAGAGGGTCAGTAACCTGACCCATGTCTCTCATAGGCTTGTGGGTGATTTGCCTCTGAAAGACTGACTGGTCTGAAAGGTTCTTGCTGAAGGTGGGTACTAGGAATCATCAGGTGCTTCAGACAGCACAAGTACCACCACTTGCTAAGTCTGTTGAGTGATTGCTGTCTCTTGCCTAGAGCTCTTGGGAA
This sequence comes from Uropsilus gracilis, assembly GCA_004024945.1. Taxonomy (NCBI): domain Eukaryota; kingdom Metazoa; phylum Chordata; class Mammalia; order Eulipotyphla; family Talpidae; genus Uropsilus; species Uropsilus gracilis. Next base: position 2,440 of record PVHY01016366.1, on the reverse strand, counting down.
ATTTAATGGGAGCCTTTCCAAGCAAGCTATCCAAACTTCTGGGGGAGCATAGATCTCATGGCATTCGCTGTTGAATTCCCAGGACCTAGTACCACGTAGGGTCCATGAGTGTCATCCAGAGGCCGACTCTGTCTCAGGATTAGATAGGGTGGGTCAAAGGGGCTGGAAAGGATCTTTTGAATGCCTTTCTGCTGACAGCATCCTTGACCGCTATAGTCCCCTGACTACAAGGATCAACCTGTATTAACAACTCAGAGGTTGAGTTGCCCACTAACTGATGAATGTCATAAACAAAATGTATTCTGTACATACAATGGAATATGTTTCAGACTTTAAAAGGAATGAAGTCCTGATCCATAACATAACAAGGGTGAACCTCGAAAATATGCTAAGTGAAAGAAGCCAGACACAGTTGTAGGATTGTGCTAAGCACTGTGTTGGGTGTCTAAGCCAGACCATCATCAGAGTATGATCGCGTTTACTTAAAATGTTGCGAAAAGGCAAATCCATGGAGACGGAGAGCAGATTAGTGTTGGCAGGGGCAGGGGGCAGAGAGGAAGGAGCAACGCTTGCTAGTGGCTATGGGCTTTCTTTTGGGGGTGATGATGAAGTTCTGGAAGTAGATAGTAGTGATGGTTGCAGAATTCTGAGTATGCTGAAGCTGGAGATGCATGCTTTCAAGGCTATAGCGGAGTTAATGCTATGTGAATTCTGTCTCAGTAAATACAAAAATGACTGGTTGTGTTTGAATGCAGCCTGTGCTCTATAGAGGTCAAATCCAGATTTCAGTGCAGGCAGCAGCCCTTCCTCTTCCGGCCTGACTGCGAGGGCACTGCATGACGTTGTGCTTCCTTCATTGTTCCCAGTTGAAGACATGAGTCAAGTGTTCACACTGTCTTTGTGATCTAAGGCATTTCACGCATTTTATAACCAAAAAGGGTTGAGGATGGGTGGTGGTGTCTTTCTGGATATATCTCTGGAATCTGTAGATAGACCCTTGAGTTGATTTTTATAACTAAAGAGACAGACCCAAGACTTATACCCTAATTAACATTTTCCTTTTTAGTAGCCACTAGTGGGTTATGGCAAGGAAAGCTGACTTTTTCTTCACTCCATTGAAGTAAATAAAGGTGAGCAGTCACTATTTCCTTCAGGGTGAACTCAGAAGTTGGTTTATCAGGTTGCACTTTGGTCTGTCTCAAAGCCAGCGCAGCTCTCGTTTTGGTTGGAAACTATGCGTCTGGGGCATACCTAGTGTTGCAGTAGGGAAAGGAAGAAATTGAAGGTGCAGAGGGCCTAGCAAAAGAGAAACGGAAAGACAAAAAGGAGGAGGAGGTTGACAAAACTTTGATTTGGCCAGACACAGACTGTTACTCTTAGGATGTAGCTCTTCTCCATTCTGTCACTTGTCACTGTAATAGGTTAGTCTTAAGTTCTCCAAAGCGAATCAGATGCTGTCATCACTTGAATATACTGTTTTGAAATAGAGCATGACAAATACATGCTTTTTAAATGAAATCAGTGATACATTTAGGATTCTGTTTGATAAATGAAACCACATTTAAAGAAACAAACATTTCAGCAAGACATTCTCCTCCCTGCCCCCATGACTGCAGGTTATTTCTTAAGAGACGTTACCTTGGGACCAGGGTCCACATGGACTTCGTATTTGGGTTCCCCAGGGATGAGGATGTGTTGCTGATGTGCAGACGGTTTCCAGCTTCAGCCTGATGTTATGAAGTCTGCCTCTAATAAATCTTTGTTTCCAGTTGTATTTTGTTTCCTTTCCTTAAGCTGTGTAACAAATCATCACAGGCTTGATGGCCTCAAGCAACAGAAATTTGTTCTTGGTAGTTTGGAGGCCCAAGATGTCACCAGGGCCATGGGCCTAGGTTCTAGGGGAGAATTCTCTGCCTCTTCTAGAGGCCTCCCACCCCCAAATGCCTTGACTAATCGATGTGGGATGACCATGTCTGCCTCAGTCTCACTTGACCCCCTTCCCTGCATCTGTGTCTTCTCCCCATCATCTCCTCTGAGGTCACAGGTTCTACTCAAAATCCAGGATGATCTCGTCTGTAAATCTTTCATTACATCTGCCAAGACTTGATTTCCAAATAAGGTCAAACAGATCCTAAACACTCTTTCCTTTTGGTGGGGGCTCAATGGGTAACATTTAACCCACCTCACTAATAGAATGGAGATGGGATGCTTACTGCAGTTAAACAAGGATGTTACCCTATAACCTGATTTAAAGAGAAGACTTCCATTTTGAATTTAAATTTTATTTGTACCCCGAAGAATACACCCATGAAATTTAATAAGTCAAGCAGCATTACAAGACTTACCAAACAACAGGAATTGTTTGCTTTGACTCATTACATTACATTTTTGATTCCTCAGAGTCAATGACTTTTAACTCTTTATCTCGTGGTTTTTTTTT